>JAQQSW010020997.1:0-10746 GCA_028646575.1 Pseudocheirus occidentalis | reverse complement strand
AGAGAGCAGAGCAGGGGAGGGCCTTTACAGTGGGATTACTGTTTTAGGGTTGGGGCAGGAGCAAGATGGGAAGAAAATGTGTAATTCAAAAATGTAATGAAAATGAATAATGTTAACAAGAAAACAAATAAAAAATAAATTTAAAAAATTGTTGGGCAAATTCCTAGCTATATTAGGTGTGAATCATTGTGTTTGTTTCCTATGTTCCAGTTACTATCTACTTTTCTGTCATCTTTCACCATCTTTGCCAATGCTAAGGTTTTAGTTCAGGTTTCTTATACACTGTATTTACCAGATAGTTACCAACAATTGTGAGCACTGGTTATAGACAATTTGAATTTCTCCTTTTGAAAACCACTCATATCAGCTACTTTTATTTTGGAGAATGATAATTACATAGATTTGCATAAATTTATTGTATATTTATCATACATTTGTTAGAAATGATCAATGAAATCAATTTCCCTTATCCATACATTTTACTCTTAATCTAGTTGCACTACGATTATTTGTGCAAAAGATGCTACTATGTAATCAAAACTGCCTATTCTTATTTTTAATTCATTCCATGTTCATTGTTGAAAAAAAGAGATAACATTTTATTTTCCCCTAGTTTTTATCGTGCCTCCATTTCAATTTAAGTAATTCAAATGTATTTGGTTTATAGTATGCAGTGCTGATCTCAGTCTATTTTTCCCCAAACAATAACCCATTTTACTAATAACTCTTGTTAAATAAGGATTTCATTTTTATACACATTGTATTCTTTGGTTTAGGGAAGCATAGACTGTTGTATATCTGGCCTTCAAAGTCCTATTATCTAATTATCTGTTTCACTTAACAGCTTTAAAAAATTTATTTTACTCTGTATCACAGTGCATTGATGAGTACTGCTTTATAACATAGTGAGATTTGCTTTTGTCAAACCCCATTCATTTCTCCTACTTCTCCCAACCAACTATTCTCCTTGATAATCAATTCATCTGTTTTACATACAAATTGTATCTCCAAATAATTGTGCTATTTGTCTATTTTTAAAGCATTTATTTGGTCATTTGATTGAAATGGTGCTAAATATCTAAATAATTTGGCTGTTAATTATCATTCCTACTACAATGGAATAGCCCATTCATGAATCTTGAATCTGTTCAAGTTTTTGTTTTTCCTTTATTTCTTTGAAAAAAAAATAGTAGTAGCAAGAGTACTAACATTTTAGTAGTAACAGCTAACATTTATATAGCATCTTCCTGCACTATGTTAAGCATTTTACAGATATGATCATTTTATCCTCACAACAACCCTGTGAAGAAGGTGCTATTATTATCCCCACTCTACAGATGAGAAAGCTGAGGGAAACACAAATTAGGTCACTGGCCCAGAGTCACACAACTAGTAAGGTTCTGAGATTGGATGTGAACATGGGTCTTCCTGACTCCAGCTCAAATACTCTAACCAATGTACTAGCCAGCTGTTTATAGAAGGATAACGACCAGGCATTTATCTATTTTGTTGCTATTTAATAGGTATTTTCTTCCTTCTTTATGACTTTTACAAATACTATGCAGAAATGCAAATGACTTTTGTGGAATTGGATTTTGTGAAGCTATTTAAAACTGAGGCCCAGTATTGTGGATTAAGTAGAATATTGAGAGCTTGTTCCAAACTCAGTTATCATTTATAACATTGTTTCCATGGGAAAATATTTTCTGAATTCCAATCAAATGACTTGCAAATGAACTTCACACATTGGAATTACCTATGGTTGGGAAGTAACTAGGAGAATGTGATAAGTTGTTGAGGTGAGAAAAGCATACATCTCTTTATCTATAACAAGTTATTATTTTTAACCATGGATGTAACACACTTAAGAATGATACCACATTTTGGTTACACAGGACAAATTTCTGAGCATAAATGGGTAATATTCATTAGGCTAAATAGTGCAATGGGAAACACATAACATGAATATTTATTTCTGTTGGTGATTATGGAAAGAACCAAAGCAGTTCTGGTGAATATTAACTTTAATACCATTTGATTCAGGCATGTTCAAAAGTTCTCATCAGTTTCTAATTGTAGGTAAGAATAGTAGGCCACAATAAGGGAACAAGTTTGCTTATTTAATAACAAGTCAAGAAATTCTTTTTGATACATAATGTATAATAGAAAATAACATGCCAGTTGTGGTTAAAGCAAAATGAACTAAGACTGAACTGTCTCCATGATATAGGGCAAGATAATTTTTTTCCCCTAAAAAGGCAATGAAACCAAATGCAAATTTTAATTGGTCTAGAAGCCTAAGTCACTACCTATTTTTGTAGCTTTCCATTCATCAAAGTTATAAAAAGCCTGATATAGGAGCCAGCTCTCAGGCTTAACAAAAGCTTAGATGACATGTGAGTAAGCAGAGTTAACCAATTCAACCTAATTGACTGGGTCCAACTCCTTGCCTTTACAGAGGTGAGAGGGACTGCATGCAACTAAACCAACATGATGTCTTTATGTTATTATCAAGTAAAAATCCATTTATAAAATGTTCAACATTTTACAAGTGTCTTATTTTGTTCCAATCCAGAAGTGGCTTGAGTCAGACCTTCCCCAGAATACCAATGAGGGGTTACCTAATTGAATCATTGGTAAACCACATAGAAAATATGAAGAACTGGTATTTAGAAAAGTAATCCCAATTATGTAGACCATTTTCTCCAATGTACTTAAATCTTTCCTGTACTATAGTTTCATAGGACCATCGATTTAATTTAAAAAGGGATTCTATCATGGATTTTCGCCATATTAAGAGGTAACAAGTGCAGAAATTATTACACTCATTTGAAAAAAAGAAAAGGAATCCAAGATTCAAAGAAGTTGATTTCAAAGAGGCTAAGAAATCTTATTCTACTATGTTTTTTAAACCATACCAAGCTGACTGCAATGAGAAATGAATGAAGTATAATAGAAAAACCACTAGATTTGGAGTCAAAGGACCTAGCTTTGGATGTGGGCCTACACACTTAGCTATGGGACCTTGAGTAACAGCAATGCCCCTCAAATAGTACGTCTAGCAAAAATTCATATGTACCTATCATGGAATGTATATTATAGTTGCCTGAGGTTTTTTTTGTTACTTTATTAGATTATAAGCTCAACAAGGACAGGAACTATTTTATCTAAATTCTGACAAATGAGGTAAATAATTAGGTAAAGCCCTTAGCAAACTTTGAGGCATCATAAACATATTTGTCATTTTTATTATCATTAAAGCCATTATTTATTTCCCTTAGCACCTTCAACTTTGTTTTACATAGGGTTGGTGCTGGTCCCACAGACAACTCAAAATCAGCATGTCCAAAACAGAGTCACCACCTCCCCAAATCCATTTTACTTAGGAACGTTCTCATTTTCTTCAAGGGTACTTAATATCATTTAGGCTAAAGTCTTTTCAGGTACTCACTTAGAGTGAGGTAATGGCCATTCAATGAATAGGCCTTTTTAAGAAGTGAGTGAAGGTATGGCCTGGTCAACCTGATGAATATCTGGCCACTGGAACCAGATGACTCTGGAGGAGAAAGTGAGGCTGGTGACCTTGCACAGCCCTCCATCATTCAAATCAAAATCAGCTGTAAATCATGTCATCATTTCCCTGATGTCATAGTCATCTCCAAAAATGAAGGACAAACACAACAACTTAATATCATTCACCACACTCGCAACCACTGTGCCATTCTCCATCTCTTACTCTCCCATATGTCACAAAGCCAACCAGTTCTCCAGTCTTATTTCTTTGACTTCAACATTATTCTTCATCATCCTCTTCTTTCTACTCATGTAGTCATCAACCTAATTCAGACTTTCATCACCTCTCACTTGAACTCTTATAAAAGCCTACTAATCGGTCTTCCTGCCACAAGTCTTTTCTCATTCTAGTGCCCTCCACACAATTGCTGAGGTGATTTTCCTAAAACTAGGATGTGATTGTGTCCTCTTACACTCAATAAGATATTTTGGCTTCATGTTACCTTGAAAATTCACTATCAACTTCTTGTTTGGCATTTGAAGCCCTTCCCAACCTAATCCCAATTTACCTTTTCAGCTTAATTACCCATCTTTACCAATTATTCACTCTATGGTCCAGTTAAAATATCATTCTTACTGTTCCTGATGGTTGGTACTTCATCTCTCTTTGCCTTATATTTGCATATGACTATCTCACATGTTGGCCATGCATCTCCTCCTCCGTTCTACCTCTTAGAATTCCTACTTTTCTTCAGGGATTAGCTCAAACAATGCTTGAAAAATGTGAAGCCTTTCCTGGTTCCCAGTTTCTAGAGCAGTGGTTCTCAACCTTCCTAATGCCAAAACCCTTTAATACAGCTATGTTGTGGTGACCTACAACCATAAAATTATTTTTGTTGCTCCTTCATAACTGTAATTTTGCTACTGTTATGAATCTATCTGATATGCAGGATGTATTTTCATTGTTACATAACCCACAGGTTGAGAACCACTGTTCTAGAGCCTTTCCCACCCCCAATTCACTGTATATCAATTTTATATATGCCCAGGTAAGTACATACTGTCTTCTATGTCTAGATTGCAAACTCCTTGAAGGCAGACACTATTTCTTGCTTGTCTTTGTGGCACAGTGTCTGATGAGAAATAGGTCACTAAAATAAACATATTGATTAGTTATGAATGATCAAAACATGAAGGATAAAGCTAGGTGGGAGGTCAATGGTTGTTCATGAAGGTGTCACAAGGGCATTTTCTTCATTACTTAGGATGAGTTTTACTATCTAAAGTCCAAAACATTTGGTTCTCCTTCATTGGATCTTGTAATACCATGCAAGCAGCTTCCCAAAAGAATGCTACTGTGAACAGCTTTTTAGGTTCTGATTATACAATATAGTGAAAACTCCATTTATTCAAGAACAATCAAAGGAAAACATTCACAACAAATCAAGACACAATATACACAAACATTACATGTTATCACAGAAAAACGCAGCATACTGTTCACAACAGCTTATCATTAAAATGGCCACATAGTTTTCACCAAAGTGGTCACAGTATTTAAAGAAAAGAACAAAAGAAAAACCATCTGGTATCCTTAAGGAGGTTTTCCTCCTTACTCAGTCATTCAGTCATTTCAAAATACAATAGTCAGTCTTCCACTCATGGGGCTATCATAGATTAACTAAATAAGTCACTTATCTAGCAATCGGTCACTAAGTATCCTTAATCACTAAATACAATCATTAGAAAACACAAAAGCCCTCCACCAGTTGGATTCAGAATTACTAAGTATCATTAATCACTAAGTATAATCATTAGAAAATAACACAAACCCTCCACCCCTAGGTCTCCAGCAAACTTCAATTTCATCACCACATTCAATATCCAAGGAGAGGCCTTTACTTCATATTGACTCTGGGAGGTCTCTCAGATCCCCTGGATCCCCTTCCACGGTCCCAACTCCTACATGAATCTACCAAAGAGTCACCTGGATTCAGAGGCAGACAGCTACCAGGTCCTTGTCCAGTCCTCCAAGGAGCTCCTGCTACACACTGAAGTTCACAGAGTCCAGCACATCTCAAAACCTTCACAACTTCTGCTGCCGGGAACTCAAGGATCAATCAAGCCACAAACAAACAAAGCCTTATCCAGGTCATGCTGCTTTAGTCCTCCAACAGTTCAGCTGGCCCTAGGACCCAGAAGAAATCTCAGCCTTTCTTGGCAGCAACTTCAGAATTCACCAGATTCTGGTCTCAAGCAAATCCTCTCTCAGTTCTCAGTCAGTTTCCTGATGCTCACTGAGAGAAGCTCTCTCTCCTCCACCAGGAGCCTACCAGGAGAAAAATTATGATTCTGCCTCTCTGGGGCTTTTTTTTATAGACACACATAACATTGGCTTTCTGTTTCAGTCAAACCCTTCCTGTTATGTCAGCAACAGGAGACAGAGTTCACACCCTCTGCCTCTTTTGCAGAGGCTTAACTAAGGACTAAGTACCTGCTTACTTGATATAACAAAAAGAGGTCTTCAAATTTAAATCAATTACCCTTACAGATCTTGACCTTTAAATTTAATTTCTTCATTAAATAATGAATCAGCATCCAACTAGAAAAGATTTCATTTTATTTCAACTGGTTTCTGGGTGCTTGGGCTTAATTTTATTTCCCTTCAAGATATGTGTCTCAAAGTTCTCTAAGGAGATTCAGTTATATTATTCAATCACACATCTATTCTCCTCTATCTTAATAAATGCTAAGTAATGAGACAGAGTCTCTTAGAGCCTTAACTATATGCTGGATACTGAAGCAGTAAGTCATTGACTAAATGCTTAAGGGCCAAAGAAAGTTAAAACAATTTCCCAAGGTACCTACCAAATTGTCAGGAAATACCTGTCAGGAAGTACAATGTGCTTCAGCAGACCTCCATATCCTGGTTTCTCTAAAATCATCAAAACTCTCTTTTTTTCTTTCCATACTTTCCTAATATACTTTTATTGGAATCTATTTTGATTCCCAATTCTGCTCTTGAGTATTATCATCATCCTCCATGGCAATAGAGAATCATAGCTTTAACCAGAAGGTGTTTTGGAAGTCATTTAATTGAGCCCTATCATTTCACAGATGAAGCAACATATAGATGTTACTTCAGAGGAAGTTATGTGATTTGTCTAAGTTCACATAGTTAGAGAGTCAGATCTATAAGCCAAGTCTCCTGGTGCCTTTTCACAGATGTGATACTGCCTCCTCTATGCCACTAAAAGGACATGAAATCTTAGAGCTAGCTTAATGTTTGTTTATTCTTTTTCAATTTTTATTATTTCCTTTCTTTTTATACTAACATCATTTCTAAATTTATTCCTTCTTTCCTCTTACCCAGAAATCCATCTCTTTTAATGAAGAATTTAAGCATGGGGGAAATGTAATTCAGTAAAACTAACCAGCAAATGAGAGGTAAATGATTGTAAGAGGTGAAACTTCCTGGATCTAAGTAGATGTACAAGATTATAAGAATGAGTTTAAGAACTTTTCTACAGAGATTATGCATACATTTTTTACCTTATATTTATGAATTTAATGGTTAAAGCTTATTTTCCTTGAATTTCAGTAATGAGTAACTAATCTCACTATCCCCCATAAAGTATGTTCCTATATATCTGTCCTCTCTTTAATTGCCATATTATTGGAAGCAATCTTCCTACCTCCAACCTCACCATCAACCCACATCCTAAGTGTTTGTTAATTCTTGAGCCAATCCCTCTGAAAGGACTTCCTCCAAAGACATCAATAATGTGTTAGCTGCTAAAATCCTATGGCCTTTTCTTAGTTCTAATCCTCTTGGACTTTTCCACAATATTAGGTACCAACCATTTCTGCTCAATATTCTCTGTATGCTTGGTTTCTTTCACCTTGTGCTCTCTTAATTCACTTCCTTATTTGCGTGCTCCTTTTCTATGTCTTTTGCAGAATCACTCAACCATCTTCTGAACCCTTAGGATGGATGTTACATAGGTCTCTGTTTTGAGTTTTCTTTTCTCTCTACATGTCTTCTCTTCTCTTTTCTTTCTAGATAAAATTTCTTGAAGCTACCATCAACTCCCCAAAATTGAAGTAGAATCTATATGAAGATAATCCTGAAATCCATATGTCCAACTTTATCTTTTCCATGAAGTCTTCATGTATGACCATCTGTCAATTGAAAACATGCTCCTGATCTTAAGCTAAATCTGTCCAAAACAGATCTCATTGCCTCCCAACTAAATTTGCCACTCATCTAAATTAACTTGCCCATTTCTACTGAGAGTGCCGGCATCCTCCTAGTCACCCAGATGCACACATTTCAGACCTAACTGATTCTTCCCTATCCTTTAAAATCATATCCAATTAATTCCCCAAGTGTTGTGGGACATACACAAGTCTCATGCTCCATTCATATGGTCACAATTTTAGTAAAGGCTCCCAATAATTCTTACTGAGATTGATATAATAGCCTTCTAACTAAATCTTCTTACTTCTAAGTATCCCCATTATCTAATCTATTTTCTTAGCAGCTGCCAAAACAATCTTCCCAAGACAGGTCTGACCACATCAATGGTTCCATATTCCTGCAAGATAATATTGAACTCCTTAGTGTAGCATAAATTCACATTTTCCAACTTCAAGTGGGCCCTCACTGCAGCAAGGGAGTCCTTTTATTCCTCCCTAATTGAGTCTCTATATCATTGTCCTTTGAAAATTATTTGAACGTCTTCTCAACTCAAGCCTTCTACTTCTCTCCTATGATCTCTCAGCTGACGACTCTGCCACTTAACTTTACTGAGAAACTGAGGTCATTCAAAAAGAGCTCCCCCTTGTCTCTATATATTCATCTAAAAATCTGATCCCCAATCCCTAAACCTCTTCTCTTGTCCTCCATTCTCTGACAAAAAGATGACATTCTTTTATTCATGAACAATCCCTCCACACATGTACTTCATTCAACTCCTCCCATCTTCCATTACCCCCTTACTCAAATCTTTAAGCTTCCCTTCTCTATTAGTTCTTTCCCTGTCTCCTCCTTCTGTAAAAAAAATCTTCATTAGATCCTACAATCACCTCAAGTTCCTAAGCTGAATCTCTCCTCCATTACTCATCAGTTTCCTTGAAAAAGCAATCCAGACTTTTTTCATCTCTTCTCTCTTACTTTTCAACCTTTTCAATCCTCTTCCATCTGGATCCCAACATCAGCACACATCTGAAAAGTCTCTATCAAAAATATTAATAACCTCTTAATTGTCAGATATGAAGGTCTTTTCTTAGGCTTCATTCTTCTCAACATATCTGCTACAAATGATACAGTTGGCCACCCTACCTGCCTAGACACTTTCTCCTCTTTCAGTTTTCTTGATAATACTTTCCCTTGGTTCTTTTACTCTCTGACTGTTCCTCTTCCATTCCATTGATTAATTATAATCCATATCACTACCCCTAATCGTGGGTATAAAACAAGATTCTGTACTAGACTTCCTTGTCTCTCTATACTCTCTCTTGTCAATATCATTAGATCTCATGGATGTAGCTATCCTTCCCATACAGAGGACTCACAGGTTTATATCAAGCTCCAGACTCTCCTCTGAGCTTAGGTCCTGCATTCCTTATTGCCTCCTGGACATTTCAAACTGGATGTCTGAAAGACATCTCAATCTTTCTATGTCTGAAACTCAACTGATCTTTCCCCCAAACTCCCCCTTCCTAATATCATGATTCTTACATTTGTAACCTAAGCATTATTCTGAACTCTTTATTCTCCCTTACCCCATATTTCCAAACTATTGACAAATCTTTTATTTCTACCTTCCCAGTTTCCTTCTTTACTTGTGTGGCCACTACCCTAATTCAGTCCCTCATCATCTCTTGCCTGGATTATTGTAACAACCTCTGATTGATTTCCCTGACTCAAACCTCTCATCTATTTAGTTTATCTTACACATTGCTACCAAAGTGATCTTTCTCAGTCAAAATATATTTCTCTGGTTTTCTCATACAATGCCCCATCTCCTACCTATTTTCCTTTGTACTGGTGGTCCCCTGTTCCTGGAACAATATCCACCTTCCTCACATTTGCACAAAGAGAATTATTTTCCTTCTTCAACATGCAATTCAAATACCACCTTGTATAGGAAACCTTTCCTGACCCTCTCCCTGCCATTGTTAGTGCCCTAGCTCTCAAACTACCTTGTATTTAACTCATTTGTATTTATTCTTTTTATATTTATTCTGTATATTTCCATAAACATATTTATCTTCTCCATTAGAATGTAATGGCCTTGTGAATCCATGTTGCTTTATTCCTCGTATTTGTAACTCTAGTGGCTAGCACAGTGTGTGGTCACAGTAGGCACTTAATATCTACAATCTGGGTACTATCTTTCTCCTATTATTTCATAATTCCCCCTTTCACACACTCTACATTTCAACAAAAATAAATTACCAGCTGTACTCCAGACTCAGTGCACTGCTCTTTTTAAGACTAGAATATATGATGTCTCTTCCAGTCTAACTCTTAGAATCCTTCTGTTTGTTACAGTTCAATATGAAGAATCACAGAATTTCAGAGTTGGGAAGGACCTCAGTAACCTACTAGTTCAATTCCAATCTGTAAAATAATCCCCATTATAATATGTCTGAATATTCATCCAGCCTTTGTTTTAAGACTTTCAAAAAGAGAAATCTTACTAGGTCCATCCTTCCAACCTATCCCCATTCCAACTCCTCCAATTCCTTTCAGAATAACTAACATCTACTCTGAGTATGCCCTTTAAGCACACAGTTGTTTGCATGTAGACTCCACCATTAAGTTGTTGTTAAGCCAATCAGCAGTAGATTCCTGAGAGAATGCTACTGTGAAGAGCTTTTAAGATTCAGAAAACACAGTATTAGTGAACACTCTGTTTATTCCATTACAAAATCAGATTCAGTACAATGTTCATAGTATCAACAATTCACAATATTATATACAATCTTCAGAACAAGGAGAGTCTCAATATTATATCTTATTACAGAAAGAAACAAGGAACAAGAGAAGAATCAGCTTGTTTCCCTAAGGGAGAAACCAGCTTCACATTTTAAAGATTCAATCAATCCAGCTAAGGATTCAATCAATCCATTAACAAAAGGAATGACCTAGTTTCCCTAAGAGGGATTCAGTCAACAATTCACAATATACTGATCTTCCACTCCTGGGGCAACCATTAACTTTAG
>JAQQSW010020996.1:0-10746 GCA_028646575.1 Pseudocheirus occidentalis | reverse complement strand
CGACTCAAAGCTGCCCGCCCTCCCACAGATCAGGAAGCAGCCCCAGACAAGGCTTCGTGGGCATTGCTGGATTGATGGATGGTTGCAGCCCACGGGAGCTCCCCCCCTTCTTGGCTTGTGCACACAGGAGGCTCTGGAATGGACGTTTGCCTGTTGAGCTGGGAATCCCAGTGAAAGGAAGGAAGGGAGGGAGGGAAGGAGGAAGGAAAGAAAGAAAGGAAGAGATTGGAAGAATTAGTCTACATTGATCTTAAAATTTTGTCCCATTTCAGCTGCGCTAATCGTGTTTTGTTGAGCAGTACACGTCACCTGCATGCGGAATACGTTGACCCCTCCCCCGCCACTGTCTCTCCGCCAAAGGGAAACAGGTACAGGAAGCTGATGCACCAAGAGACAAGCCTCCCCGTCCATCAGCTCGCACGGACTGGCGCAAATGGGAGCTTTCTGGAATGCCTTGTTTTTGCCTCTTTAAATGATGTGCACAAACCTTGTTTTCAATGCAATGCCTCTAAAAGTTTTGATACTTGTAACTTTTTTTTTTTGGTTGCGATTGTTGAGGAATCATGGATTTATTATTATTATTATATATATATATTTTTTTTTTGGTAACTCTTTGGCCGTTGTCCTTGTGTATTCTGACAGCGAGTGCCGTGTGTCAGCCCATGTCAATCAAGGTGGATGATTGTGAAACACCAGACTTCTAAAATCAATGTTTTGGAATTCAGTGGATTAAATAAATGCTGCTTTGGGGATATTATCGCTACGTGCATGGTCTGGACTCATTCTTTCCTGACTCATCTTGAACATGCTTACTTTTCCCCCCTCTCCCCATCCCCCACCCCATGGGAGGGGATTTTGTGCCAGCTCCAGACTGTAGCAATGTTATTATGGACCAGGCTGGCACCTGGCCTCAAAGAGACCCAGGTTCAGATCCTCCCCCTGTTCCCCCCATTAGCTGTGGGACCCTGGGCAAAGCACTGAAACTCTTCCTCCTCATTTGTAGTATGAGATAACATCAGCCCCTGCCTCACAGGGATAAAATGTATAAAGTGCTTTGCCAGCCTTTAAGCAGCACCCTATAAAGATGTCAGCTGTTCCTCTCCTCCCCTGAGTATATAGTCCTGAGGCTACCTCTGGCCTGAGATCTGCTTACTTTACATCTCAACTTGGAAGGCTTCCTGGGATTGTGCTGTGTCTGAAAGCCTGAGGGAGCCGGGGCAGGAAACTGGGATGAATGAATGAATGCAGGATGATGGTATTTAGAACGGCCAGGGACTGGAGAGCCTGTGTAGCCTTCTTTGACAAAGGAAGAAACTCAGGCCAGGCTTGAGAAACGGACCCCTTGGAGGTCACACACAGTAAATGCAGAATGGCCGACTACCACTAGCCCTTCAGCCCCTGTTCCCCTTCTCCACCCCACAGTAGCAATGTTCTCTGTCGTCCTTCCTTATTAAGAATCGCTCTGCACACAGGCTTCTTCGGTGTTTTCAGTAATCCTAGAAGCAGCGAGTACTACAAGTCTGACACTGATTTAATCCCACGTCACCATGCATGCCCTCTGTTTCGACTGCTGATGCTAATAGACTGGGGTCTCTGTGAGGTTAGACAGATACTGCCTTCGCCTTTAGAAAAGGCAGAGATTTGTGTTTAAATTCTAAAAGTGGAAGCCGACTCAACTACAACGTTGAGATCTAATCCCAGATGGGGGTCTGAGCTTTCTTTTCATTAGGGTTAATGCTGTTTATTATTTGATAGGAGGGGAGATTATATAGCTGTCCCAAAAGTTTTAGTGCAGCATTCAGCTTTAACAAGCCTATTAAGTTCATGAAATTTTTAATAAACTTAGACCCCTCTAAGCCTTGAAACACCCTGTATATGCATTATCTTTTGTGATTTGGCCTCAGTGCTGCATCAGCACATTAACAGGGTAATGGATTCTTTGTTCACAGTAGCCCCGAAAGACCCATCTGATAATAATTATAGCAACTGAAATAGTTCAAGGTTTGCAGATCATTTTACATATTTGATTGGAGTCTCATAGCAACATCGAGGTGGATGTTAGTGTTGTAGGGGTTATGTAGCAAGATTCCAACCCAGGCCCCTCACATGATTCACTCCATTACATCACCGAGTTAAGTTGTAAACTTAAGTTGGAGGAAATTTCCACATGGATAGTTCCTTGAAGACAAAAGGGAATGAGCTGTCCTACTCCTCCCCCTACTAAAAAGGACCTCTGACCTTGTCAGTGTGAATATTCCTTTCAGGGGTGTTCATGGTAACATACTCTCAGCTGCCCACTGTGTGTGACTTGCCTGTGTTCTCACACAAATTTATCACAGGAGATCTACTTTATTATTAATTTTTTAAATACAAAAAAATCCACTTTGCCCTCCACTGAGATTGAAAAAAAAAAACTGTTACAAATGTAGTCAAGTAAAACATCCCTGTATTGACCATCCTCACCCTATACTCATCCCAGGACCTCAAATCTGCACTTTAGGCTATCTCAGTGAGTCCGTCATCTCTCTGGCAAGCTAGCAGATTTAATTGTGAGTTCTCTGGAATTAATGGTCATTTTTGCCCAAGTTTTTCGTGACTTTTATCAGTGGAGCATATTGTCTGCCTATTGATTATCCACTCCTTATATGTCTCTTTGATAACAGACTCTGCCTGTAGGCATTATACTTTGGATTCTCAGTGAATTCATTTGAGTGTTAAGAATAGAGGAAGATTTGCACTTTAAATCTGAGTTTAAAATGGTGCCCATCAGTTTAGATATTGGATGTTTTCAAAAAATGGCTAACTAATGAAATATCTGTTAATCCTTCTTCCATATAGTTAAGGCATTGGTCATGCTCATTCTCTCTTCAGCTCAGAACTGAATGTGGTTTGGTATGGGGTGTCCGTGGATTGTTTGGCTAGACAAAAAAAGTCTGGTGGCCTCAGAAGATGGTCCCAGGTAGAGTGTTCTGGGGACCTCTCCAAGCTAAACTTCTCTGAGTCACAGAATATCACCTCTCCAGCATCCCAAGCAAGTGGTCATCCCATCCAGCCTTTCCTAACAGACCTTGGGCGATGCTCTTCTGGACGGCTCTAATTATCAGAAAGTTTTCCCAGATGTTGACTTGTCTGTGTCTTCTGCTCTTTCACCCATTGCTCTTGGTGCTATCCTGTGGGGCCAGTCCAGAACCAGTCTAAAAACACCTCTTTCATATGATAATATTTAAATTACTTGGAGGATCTTCCGATCCCCCATGAGCCGTCATCCTGAGATCCTCCACCCTGGTCATCTGTACGAACTCCTTCATATCCCTCTAAAATGTCGTGGTTTAGTAATTTTCCAGTTTTTGACTTTGTGATCCCATTTGGGGTTTTCTTGGCAAAGTTACTGGAGTAGTTCGCCATTTCCTTCTCCAGCTCCTTTTACCGAGGAGAACATAGGCAAACAGGGTGAAGTAACTTGTCCAGGGTCATAGGGGTAGTAAGTGACTGAGATTGGATTTGAACTCGGATCCTCCTGACTGGAATCTCCATTGCACCACCCAGCTACAATCCATGGGACTCAAAGATTATTTCAAGTGTTCTCATGATGTAGACCCCCAGCGCTTTCACCAACTTTTCTGCCTCTACATAATTCAGCTTCTGAATACCTCTGCAAGATTTCATAGGGCCTAGAATTGAATATGGTTTAGTATAACCATAAGGTGCAGTTGGGTTATTTGGCTACTAAGAGCCTCGTGTCTGAATGTTGCCTTGGAAGAAGGTCCCAGGTAGACTGTCTTAGGAATCTCTGGCTCCCCGCTTTTTAAGTCAGTGACTTGGATAAAGGCATAGATGACTTGTTGACAAGTCTGTAGATGACTCAGCAGTGAAGAACAGCTAAGTGCATTGGATAATTCAAGAAGATCTTGACCTGAATTAAGACGAAATTGCACAAGAATAGGTGTAAACTTACTCTTGGGATTAAAATCACCAATACAAGATGGGGGAGGCATCTAGGACTAGGCAATAGTTTGCAGAAGATACTAGGTTCTGTTGAACTTTGAACTCAGCACAAGGCAAACCTAATGCAACTACATTAGGAAAGGTCTAGTGTCCAGAACCAAGATGGCCACAGTATTCTTACACTTTGCTCTAGTCTCGACACCCATGGAGTTTTATGTCTAGTTTTGGGTACTACATTTTGGAGAAAAATGTTAGAGAAAAGGGAATATGAAGGGACTTGCCCTAAGAGGTCAATTGAAAAAATTGGAGATCTATTGTCTGAAGAGGAGGAAGGGAATGTAATAACTACCAACAGGTTACTGGAAGAAGGGTGAATCTTGTTCTGCTTGGCCCCAGAAGACAGAACTAGCAGCAGTGGGGGCTTGGGGGAAGACTTAATATATAACTGTCTTAAAGTGTACTGGGCTACTTTAAGATATTAATAGGTTCCCCTTCTCTAGGTGATCACTTTTGGGGGCTATTGGAATGGGAATTTCGGGGGCAACTGGGTGGCAGTGGATAGAGTGTTGGGCCTGGAATTGAGAAGACCTGAGTTCACATCTGACCTCAAACAGTTCTGGCAGTGTGACTGGGCAAATCACTTAAACTTTGTTTACCTCAGTTTCCTCGTCTACAAAATGAGCCAGAAAAGGAAATGGCGAACCACTCCTGCGTCTTTGCCAAGAAAACTCCAAGTGGGGTCACGAAGAGTTGGACGCAACTTAAGGGACTGAGCAGCAACCAGAATGTGAATTCTCATCCAGGAATGGATTGGATTAGATGCCTCTGATGTTCCTTCAAATCCTAAGATTCCATGAGGTTTATCTCCTCTGAAAACCACTGTTAATGCAGACCAAAACCCAAATTGGCTTTGGGACCATGCCCAGGATATTATAGATATGCAAACTGAGGCCTAGGAGATTGTGACTTGACCAAGGTCACATGGAGTTTCAACCCAGATCCTCTGACTCCTGTCCCCATCACACTCTTGACATAAGTTCGATTCCAGGCTCACAAAAATTCAGTTTTTTTTTTCTCACAGGAAATGTGTGATAAAACACCTCACCTTGAGCCTTCATTTGTGTGATTGGTGTTTGTTTTTGTCTTTTGCACTTCAAATTTTTGTGTTTATTTTTATAGTAGAAGGTATAGAAAATGAAAAATCATGAAAGAGTAATGGCCAACATACAGTCCTTTAAGGCTTGCAGAGCACCCCCCCCACACACACACACTGGATCACATATCTAGAGGGGACCTTAGAGGTCAACCATTTGGTACATTTTATAGTTGGGGAAACTGAGGTGGAATTGTAGTGACTTGCTTAAGGGAGCACCTAGTGAGTGGCAGAGCCAGAATCTCAACATTTTTCATAGCACCATGAAATGTTTTATTTTAAAACATTCAGAACCCACCCCAAATTCAACCAAAGAGGTACGTGAGCTGGTCGTTTCAAATATAGCTTCACTTACATAAGCTGGTGTGTATTCACCAGTCAAGTGGATTGTCTGAGTCATCCCATCTGGAGCACTGTGTCCAGTCCTGGGCACATTTTAGGTTGGAATTTGAAAAACCAGAGTCTTTCAGAGAAGGGCATTCTGGATGGCGAGGGGTTTGGAAGACATGTCCTAGGAAGAGGCTGACGGAATGGGGAAAAGTAGATATTTAGAATGGGCAAGGGAGGGGAGGTGGGTTGGTGGGCTTTCGGCCCCTTCAAGAGGAAGTTGACTTGTGTGGCTGCACAGAACCTCTGCTAATGGGTGGAGATTCCAGGGGACCGTTTAGGATATTTAGGAGGGAACTCTCCAGTTACGGGCATCAATCATAGCAAAGTAGGGAACCTTCTGCCGAGGGAGCTGTTTTGTACCATGGGCAAGCTGGACTAGAATTCCCTTGTAAAGCTCTGGTTTTCCCATGGATTGTGCTAGCTGTCATGGGAGTATAAGAGGAAAGCCAACTGCTGCCCTCAAGGTGCTTATCATCTAATTGGGGAGAAAAGTCCAACATTCATGGAATTAACTTGGGAGCCCAACTGGTAGGATCAGCTTTACACATTGGATAAATGGGTTTTTAAAATTAATTTTTTTCAGTTATCAGCTAGCATTTATTAGGCACCTGCTGTGTGCTAAGTACTCCCCCTCTTCCCCCCCCCCCAGAAATAATTGTTTTTACCAAGAATTCCACCTTGCCACGAGTAAATTTAGAAACAAAGATTTTTATTTTATGTCATTTCCGATGGGTGACCTTGTGTAAAAGGGTCAATTCATAGGCGCAAGCACACTTTAAGACACCTTAAAAGCCCTTTTTATAATTCGTTCCGATTTACTTTCTGAACCCGATTGGTCAGATCAAGGTTTACAGAAAACACCTAAACTCCTCCTCTTTGTGGATTCTACACCCTCTGATTACATCTCATTTCCATGTTTTAGTCCCTCCCCCCTTTTCATCCCTTTATTCTTATTTAATAAAGGATATGCCAAAGAAACAAAAAATGCTTTTAGTCTCCTCTGTCTGCATCAGATAGCATGAGAAGGGAATTAATTGCTAACAGAATTGACAAAAGCTGTGAGTTTGAAGATTTGAACCCAGGATATGTCTGATAAAAAGTCCCATTATCTAAAGCTGCTGCTGGGTAGATGGATGGACCTCATATTTTGTGGCCGTTTTTGGATACAAAGGGAAAGGCCCTCTCAGAATAAAGGAAGGGAGCCGGCTCCTAGTGGATTTATCAGGTGACTTAACCCCCCCCCCCCCTCTGTTACAATCAGGTTTATCTCCGACATTAGCTGCCAGTGTGACTTCAAATCATGTTTCATATAATTTCTGTGGAAACAAAACTTAATCATCCCTTACACCCCTCCCCCAAACCAATCTTTGCCCTCTAAGGGGTCACAGTGTAATGATTACGCATTTCTTCTTACCTTTCACCTCAGAGAAACACACGAATCCTTGTACTGAAATAAGTAATCAAATAAAAACATTCTCACGTTGGCCATATTCACGAATATGTGTTTCATTTTTGCATATTTCATCCTTCACCTGTCAGGAGTGGGCAGCATTCTTCATCAGTGGACCAACATAAAGTGGTAACCCAGAAAATGGACGAATGTCCAAGGTTCTTCCTTGTTTATCTGGCAAGGACATAAGGAGTGAGGAGCCCTAGTTTTGGAGTAAGAAGGGCCTGGGTTCAAACCCTGTCCCTGTGGATTGTTACCTATGTGATTTTGGGCTAGTCACCTCTCTTTTGAATGAGACTTCAGAGCTCCAAATTAGGGTGGTAGAATCTTAATGAACAGGAAATGATCCGTGTGGTCTGGAATCAGGGAAGGCTTTCTGGAGAAGTTGGGATTTGAGCTTAGCTTAAAGGACACATTCTGCGTTTCCCAAGTGAATTTGTCCATAGGGCACATTTGGGCTTAAAATATATTGATGGGATTCACGAAGGCTGGTCACGTGAACTGTGGACATTTTGGAAAAAGAATAAAGTTAAGTTTTCATATTAAAAATTTCTGCATGTAATATGCTGTTGCTGTTTGTCCTTTGTTCTCAGAGGACCATGACATCAGGGAGGTGACATCAAGACGTGCAAATGAATGGGATTTAAGTGAGGCAGGGCTGTGCAAGGTCACTAGCCTCACTGTCTCCCCTAGAGCCCTCTTGGTCCAGGGGCCAGATATTGTTCAGGATTACTGGAGACGGCCCAGGATGCAGTGGGGGACCTTGGCCTTTTCAAGCTAAGGTCTTTAACAAGTCTCAGTTTGCCTGTTTTGATAATGTACAATCTACTCCAGAGATTATGAGGGCTGCACTTATGGCTTCATAGCATAGGCTTCTGGGGTTAAGAACCCCTCCCAGTCAGCCCCTCCCAAAAGCAACCTATGGGAGTCAAAGTGAGAGTTGATAACTTGCCTAGGGTCACACTGCTCAAAGGTATCAGACTGAATTTAAACCCAGATAGATCTTCCTGGTCTAGGCAAGCTCTGCTACAACATGTAGCCTTGTATTTTAATTTAATTATGTGCTTAAATTTAGAGAGAGTGTGGTGTAATGGCTACAAGTCAGGCCTTGGAGTTGGCAGGACCTGTGGTTAGGTTTGGTCTCTGACCCATCCTGGCTCTGTGACCCTGGGCAAAGGTTGGCTAAGCAGGCGCTCATCTTCACTAGGAATGAGTTCCTTTATCACAAGTTTCCTACCCTAATTAAATCATGGGTCTGGTAGAATTAACCAGGAGTCAAGTCCTGACTGTATCCAGGGCACTAGGTTTTTTCCTAGAGGCCCATTTTGTTCAGTTATTTCAATTGTCTCTGATTCTTCATGACCCTATTTGGGGTTTTCTTGGCAAAGATACTGGAATGTCTTGCTGTTTCCTTCTCCAGCTCATTTTATAGATGAGGAAATGGAGGCAAACAGGGTTAAGTGACTTGTCCAGGGTCATACAGGTAGTAAGTGTCTGAGCCTGCATTGGAACTCGGGAAGATGGGCCCTGATACTCTAGTACAACCTAACTGCTGAGAGAGGTCAAAGTTTTCCAGAAAATGTATTTATTCCCTGCTTTTAGGGAGCCCATAGTTTAAAGTTTCAGATGTTTACTATATACATAATTAATATAGCATGAGTAAAGTCAGAAAGACCCAGGCTCAAGTCTTGCCTTAGACCCTTACTCTCTAGGCAACCCTGGGAGAAGCATTCCAGGCATAGGGCAAGGCAATGGACACAGGAGTGGAGAAGTGAGGGACGTCTAAAGGGGAAGGAAATGGGTAGTTTGCAGTGCTGGGCCTGGAGATGGAAAGATTTGAGTTCAGATTCTGTCTTTCTTGCTGCATAACACTGGGCAAGCCACTTAAAGCTCTGTTTGCTTCAGTGTCCTCATCTGTAAATTGGGGATAACATTCCTACCTCCCAGGGTGGTTGTGAGGAACAAACGAGACCATATTTGTAAACTGTGTAGCAGTGTCTGGCCATAGGTGCTGTATAATTATGTGGAGGGCAGTTATGTCAAGTACTAGTGGAAAGGCAGGGTGCTGCCAGATTTTCCCCCCAACCCTCTTACTTTGCAGGAAAAATTGGGACCGGTTGTCACGAACTTCCTCTTTTCCCCTCATCCCCATCTCCTAATGCTCAGAATCCTGCCCCTCTCTCATCCTTCCCCATGTCTCACATGATGAAGGAGGCTGGCCCCTCTACCTGCTCTAGTGACCCAATTCTGCTCCTTCTCCTCCAACACATTGCCTGTTGTTCCCATTCTCACATTTTCAATTTCTCTCTCCCCATTGGCTTTTTCTCTCCTCCCTGCAAGCATGTCTGTGTCTCCCCTATCCTGAAAGAAATCTCACTTGGTCCTTCCATCTCCCCGTTATCTTCTTTTCTTTTGTAGCTTGACTCCTTGAGAAGGCCACCTGCAATTGGTGCCCCCTCCTCCCTGCTTGCTCTCCTCCCGCCCTCTCCTAAGAAGACCTCTGATGATCTGGCTTCTGACCTGTTGTGTTCCACCCAAACTGCTCTCTGCAGTGTTACCAGTAGTCTCTTAATTGCTTAGTCCAGTGGCCTTCCCTCCATCCTCATTCTCCTCAACGTCTCTGCAGCCCTTGACCCTGTCCATTGCACTTTCCTCCTCCATATGCTCTTTTCTCTGAGATTTTAGGGTGTCTCTCCTCTTCCTTCTGACTGCTCCTCCATCTCCTTTGCTGGATCCCCCTCCAGATCATGCTGTCCTGGGCCCTCTTCTTTTCTGCCTCTACACTAATTCATTTGGTGATTTTATCAGCTCACCATCGTTTAATGACCATTTCTGTGCTGGCCGTTCTCCAACCTAGCTGTCCTGCCCCAGCCTCTCCCCTGACCTCCAGTCTTGTACCTTCACCTACCTCTCAGACATTTTGAATTAGATGACCAGTAGACATCTTAAACTCTGTATATCCAAAATGGAACTCATCATCTTTCCCTTTAAACATTCCGCACTTCTGCCTTCCCTATTACTGTGCAGGACAACACCCTTCTCCCAGGCCCTCAGGTTCACAGCCCAGGGGTCATGCTGGATGCCTCACTATCTCCAGCCCCCTGGATCCAAGCTGTTCCAAGGCCTATTGATTTCACCTTTGCCTGCATCTCCTGAATACACTCCCTTTCTCCTCTGACACTGCCCCCACCCTGGTGCAGATCCTTATTACCTTACATCTGGACCACTGCAATAGTTGCTGGTGGGTCTGCCTGCTTCAAGTCTCTATACTCCAATCCATCCTCCATTTGGCCATTAAATTGATTTTCCAAAAGTGCTTAAGGCACTGGGGGCTAATCATGTCACCCCTTACTCAGTACACTCCAGTGGCTCCCTATTGTCTCCAGGAGCAAATACAAAATCCTCTGCTGACATTCAAAGCCCTTCTTGACCTTTCCCCTCCTACCTTTCTGGTCTTCTGATACCTTACCTGGCAACATATATTCTTTGATGCAGAGACACCAGCTTCTTGGCTGTCCCACAAACAAGATCTTACATCTCGACTCTGTGCCTTCTCCCTGGTTGTCCCCCATGCCTAGAATCCTCTCTCCTCATCTCCGCCTACTGACCTCCCTAGTAACTAAAATCCCACCATCTATGGGAAGCCTTCCCCAACACCCCCTTAATTCTGATCCTTCCCTATTTTAATTATTTCCTATTTATCTTGTATATAATGGTCTCTCTCCCTCCCTCCCTCTCTCTTTCCCTCCCTCCCTCCCTCCCTCACCCCCTCTCTCTCTCTCCTCTCTGTCTCTCTGTCTCTCTCTCC
>JAQQSW010020995.1:0-10746 GCA_028646575.1 Pseudocheirus occidentalis | reverse complement strand
CTCACTGGAAAAAACACCTGACCTAAAAAATGAATCCAGGAGAGGTAATTTAAAAATCATTGGATTACCTGAAAGCCATGACCAAAAAATGTGCTTCGATATCATCTTTCAAGAAATTGTGGAAAAAAACTGCCCTGATATTCCAGATCTTTTATTCTATTAATAGAAGATAACAAAGAAATTGAAAGGACCCACTAATCACTTACTGAAGGAGATTCTAAAATGAAAATTCCTAGGAATATTGTAGGCAAATTCCACAGTTCCCAGGTCAAGGAGAAACCTTGCAAGCAGGCAGAAAGGAAAAATTCACATACTATGGAAATATAATCAGAATAACACAGGATTTAGCAGCTTCAGTATTAAGGGACTAGAAGGCCAGGAATATGATATCCCAGAGGCCAAAGGAGCTAGGATTATAACCGAGAATTACCTACCAAGCCAAACTGAGTATAAAACTGAAGGCAGAAAATGGACTTTCAATGAAATATAGGATTTACAAGCTTTCTTTTATTTACTTATTTGTCTGTTTGCTTGCTTGCTTATTTACTTTTAGTTTCCAACATTCAGTTCCACAAGCTTATGAGTTCCAAATTTTCTCCACTTCTCTCTTTCCCCCTTCACCCAATATGGTGGAATTCAAACCAATAATGAATGACCATATTTTCTCCTGAAGAATTATACTCAGATTTCCTGGGTAGGTGATTCTTCATTTTAATCCTAGCATTCTTATCATTGGCTTTTTGGGCTCCTTTTGCCACTTGAGTTAGTCTGTTTTTAAGGTGTTGTTTTCTTCTCTTATTTTTGGGTCTCCTTTAGCAGGCTGTTGATTTGCTTTCATGATGTTCTTGCATCACTCTCATTTCTCTTCCTAATTTTTCCTCCTCTTCCTTTACTTCCTTTGTAAAATTCTTTTTGATCTCTTCTATGGCTGGGACCATGTTGGCTCACTTTTTATGATTTTCCTGCATCATTCTCATTTCTCTTCCCAATTTTTCCTCTTCTTCTCTTACTTGATTTTCAAAATCCTTCTGGAGCTCCTCCATGGCCTAATGGCTTCTGATGCAGGAGTTCTGACTTTTCAGTATTCCTCCCACTCCATGCCTTGATCTTTTTGGTCCTCATAAAAGAATTCTCTCATCTGTTTGTGCTTCCTGTTATTGCTCATATTAGAAGCCAATTACTTGACTTTTGAGATCTTTCCATGGCAGAACTTTGCTTCCAGAATGGTGAGAGATTTGTCTCAAATTGCTGAGGTTCTCACAGCTGCCGGAGCTATTAGGAGGACACCATCTCTACAGCTCCCACAAGTTCTGACTCAATTATCACGTACCCCAGGACCACCACCCAAGACCACAATCCAGATCCAAGCAGGTGCAAGAGTGATTACCCTTTGATTTGTAGTGTGGTAGTCCTACAGTTTGCAGGCCAGGAGCTCCTGAGGCAGCCACATTACACAGGTGCCACATCTCTACCTTACTTCTCTCCCTGGGGGGCAGAAGCTGGACTGAGCTCTTGGTTGTAAAAATTCTGTCCCAATTTTCTGCTTGCCTCTTAATCTTGGTTACATTGGCTTTATTAGCACAGAAACTTTTTTAATTTAATGTAATCAAAATTATTCATTTTGTATTTTATAAAGCTCTCTAACACTTGTTTAGTCATAAAATCTTCCCTTCTCCATAAATCTGACAGGTAAACTATTCCTTCATCTCTCATACTGCTTACATTATCAGTCATTACACCTAGATCATGCACCCATTTAGACTTGATTTTGGTATACGGTCTTAGAAAGTGGTCTATGCCCAGTTTCTGCCATACTGAATTCCAGTTTTCCCAGCGGTTTTTGTCAAAAAGTCAGTTCTTATCCCAAGAACTGGGGCCTTTGGGTTTATCAAACAGTAGATTACTATACTCATTGACTGCTGAGTCTTGTGTACCTAATCTATTCCACTGATCCACTACTTATTCTTCAGCCAGTACCAAGTAGTTCTGAAGGCTGCTACTTTACAATACAGATGAAAATCTGATATGGCTAGGCTACTTTCCCTAGCATTTCTTTTCATTAATTCCGTTGATATTCTGGACCTTCTGTTCTTCCAAATGAATTCTGTTATTCTTTTTTTCTACCTCTATAAAGCAATCTTCTGGGAGATTGATTGGTATGGCACTAAATAAGTAAATTAATTTAAGTAAAATTGTCATTTTTATCAGATTAGCACTACCCAGGCACAAACAACTGATGTTTTTACAATTAGTTAGGTCTGACTTTATTTGTGTGAAGAGTGTTTCATAATTGTGTTTATACACGTCCTGCATTTGTTTTGGCAGGTAGATTCTCAAATATTTTATAACATCTACAGTAACTTTAAATGGCATTTCTCTTTCTGTCTCTTGCTGTTGGATTTTATTTGAAATATATATATATATATATATGAAGGCTGAGGAAGACACACACACACACACACACACACACACTCACCTCTACCAAGTTGGGAGACAGGGGACAGAGAGAGTAAAGGAAGGACCTTCACAGCAGATCCAAAGTGCAATGGCTGACAATAAGTCCTATTTGACAGTCCAGAGAAAGGAGTCAAGAAGAATCAGGATCTCTGCAGAAAGAAGGAGGGAGACAATAGATTAGTTTTGGAGTAGCCAATGATTGGAAATCATTCAGCGATATGCTTAGAGCCCAAATAACTTTACTCTTACTTATAAAAAATGATGTTGAGTGAGAAGAACAGAACCAGGAGAACTTTGTACACAATTAGAGACAAAACAAAGGTGTGACAACTAACTTTGATAGACTGGGTTTCTCTCAACAATGCAAAGTTTTAAGACAGCTACAAAAGACTCGTGATGGAAAAGGATATCCACACACAGAGAAAGAACTAGAGTCTGAATGCAAATCGAAGCAAACTACTTGCTCTCTCTCTGTTTTTCTTTATTGTTTTGTTTCCTCTTTCTCATTGTTCATCCCATTGGTTATAATCTTTCTTTATAACCTGACTAATGTTTAATATGAAGGTATTTATAGATCTTATATTTGATTGAATGCTTCTATGGTGGCAGGGGGAGGAAATGGAGGAGGAGAAAGCTTGAAACTCAGGGGGTTGTAGAAGTTAATGCTGTAAACTAAGAGTAAATAAATAAATATAATTTTTAATAACTTTACTTTTTTAGAAACCAAAAGAGCCTGCAGGGTAGAAGTAGCTTGGGTTAGCTATGAGAATACTACAAGGAAAAATGCTAAGTATCACCCTCTAAACTAAGAACCCACGACTTAAAAAGGAATCATAACAGGGTTTACCTGGAAAACTGTCTGGTATTTTAAATATGTAAAGCAATTTGAATAACATGAACCACAGGCTCAATCAAGGTGTGTAGCCTGAATTTTCATCTTGTTGTAATAAAATTTAACCATGTATACAAAAATGATAATAAAAATAAATTTTTTGAAAAAACAAATAATTCTTTTTTAAAAACTGATGCCTTAAACTTTGTAATGTTTTAGCATAAAGTGTGTTATACTTTTGTGTTATACTCTGTTAAGATATTTGTGTGATTTTGAATATTTTGTTTTTTAATATGATTATCTTAATTGTTCTCCAAATTGCTGAACCATCCTTGCATCTCTGATATAAATCCAACTTGATCATAATGAATTTCTTTGATGAATATCTATAATGTTTTATAGGATTCTATTAAAAATTTATGAGTCAAAGTTCATTAATGATATTGCTCTATAGCTTTATTTCTATGATGTCCTGGTTTAGATAATAAGACTGTATTTGTCTCATAAAAAGGTTCTAGTGGGGTTCTTTTTTTTCTTAGTTTTTGAAGCTATTTTGTGAGACATGAGGTGTTTAAAAGCTTGTAAGAGTTCTACTTTGGTAGTTTTAGATCTACTTCCTTTTCTGAGATAAAATTATTTAAGATCTCTCTGGCTTCTCAACAGTTTTGGTATTTTATATTTTTTAAGTTATTTTCTTTTTTATGTGTCCTTAGTTTTGGTCCCATGTAACGGTTTATATATAGCCTATTATAATATGTTCTGATTGTTCATTTTATTTCTTCTGAGTTTTCTTCAATTTTACCTTACTCATTTGCTATGCTATTTATTTAATTTTCCTGTCATCTTATTTTTAATCAGTTACTAAGGGCATATCAATTTTATTTGTCTTTTCAAAAAAATCAAGTTTTTTATCTCTATGAGTTTTTTCATTTACAATTTTTGTCTCCAATTTCTCCTCTGATTTTAATAGTTCCTACTTTGTGCTTATTTTAGATTTATTTGGTGATTTCCTTTTTTCAATGCATATTCAATCTATTAGCTTTCCTTTATTTTGTTGATGTATGATTGTGAGGATATTTTTCCCTCCAGACTTTTTTAGCTACATCCCAGAAATTTTGATATGCTGTTTCATCATGATTATTTTCCTTTACTTACTTTTTAGTTAGTTCAATGATTGTTCTTTCACCGTTATTAAATACTTCATTGTTAAGTGTCTATTTGGGTTTTGCTTGTGATCCCATAACTAATTTCTATTGCTATTGTATTATGGTCTGGAAAGGACATATTGACTATCTTTATACATTTCTTAGCAATATCTCTATTCCCTAGTGTTGTGGTTTACATTTAGGGATGCCAAAAAGCTGTTGCAACTTAAACCAAGAGACATCAAGAACTGTTGAGGTGGGGTCTCTGCCCACCCAAAAACGGTTGCAGTTACATTATGTGCTGTGGTAGAACTGTCTCAAAGTATTCAGAGTCAGACCACCTCTAATCCAAGTATAGGCATTTACTGAGATTGAGATCTCTCATGAAGCAGGCTAAGTTACAAGAGTAACCAGCAACTTTAGAGAAAGCAAGATGGATTTTCACAGGGTAAACATGCAATTACGTAACAGAAATTTACATTTAATAGAGTAATATCATTAATATTAAAAAGGCAGGAGGAGTTTCTGAAGGAATTAGGTAAAGGAGGAGGAATCACATCTATTTGGTTAAACACTCTGGTCATTCTGCCCTCCAACTGGCTAGCTATTATGGTCCTGTCTTGGGCTACATGGATTATGTGATTGTGGTTGAATAACATTCCTCTTTCTGTGGGAATGGGGCTGGAGCAGTGACCAGGTAGAGGCAGTATCTGGGTTCCCATCACATGGACACACCTACTATTTCTATGGGAACTAAGAGTTCAGGGACACACCTGTTGTTCCAGTGAGCAGTGAGGCATACAAAAAATCTTAAGATTTTGGAGGGGGGGTGGGGTTAAGGTATGTTCAATGAAGTTACCACAGCACATAATGTAACTGCAACAGTTTTTGGGTGGGCAGAGACCCCACCTCAACAGTTTTTTGAGTCCCTGGGTTTAAGTTGCAAGAGCTTTTTGGCATGCCTAAATGTAAATTCCAACACTACGGAATAGAGAAATTGCAAAGAAATAGATAAAGATATTCAATATGTCCTTTCCAGACCATAAAAAATAGCAATAAAAATTAGTTATAGGACCACAAGCAAAACCCAAATAGACATTTAACAATAAAGTATTTAACAATGGTCAAATAACAATGTAAGGGCTGGGGGCAGCTTTATTAGGATTCCATAAGTACATTGCCAATCTTTGTAAAAGTTCCATATGGTGTAACCCTTCTCCATCCTTCACACTACTGTTAGAAAGCCTGAACAAGAAAGACACAAGACAGCTTACAACACAGAACACAGACTTAAAACAAAACTCATTCACATCCTCATCATCACTCCCATTCTCCAATGCTCTTTCCAGAAAGCCTGGCTCCAAACTGCAGGAAGCAATCTTTCAGAAGCAAAAACAACCAGGGGTCACAAACCCATTGGAACTGCATGGCAAAGCTCTGAATTGCAGATGCCAGGTCAGAGAATTGAGGAACAGAAAAAAACAGAACAGGATGCAATACATGAAAGGTGGAGTGGACAGAGTAAAAGTGGCACATGCATCACTCTGCTAAGCCTGAAGAAAGAGCACAACAAGCAGCTGGGGCAAATTCTGGCCACACAAAAGTCACTTGAGTTGAACAGTCACTCTTCATTGCCCAACATAGGAGGGGGCTGTAACACTTTGAGATCTAGCCCCCGAAGAAACCATCATCAAAGTGGACAAAAACAGAAAGACAATAAGGGGACATGACGGCAGGGGAGTGGAGATGAATAAAATTGCCAAAGAACTCATGAAGAAAAAACTCAAAGTCCTTAAACACAAGCAGATAAATAAACAGGGAAATAAACAGAAGGAAATCTAGACTCCAGATCAAGTAAACAACTCCATGCATCTCTGATTAAATATTGACAAAAAGGGACAAAGACAGAGATGCTAAGGAATAGGAGCAGAAAGACACACAACATACTAAGTGGTTAAAAAGATAAATAAGAATTATGAGAGAAGAATTTATGACACACATAAAAAAATAATGAGCAGAATAGAGAAACTCAAATCTGCAAGTCTCTCCAAAGAAACAAAATAGAGAAGAATAGAATGTGAATACAAATATGTAGAAGTGAAGGACAATATAGAAGAAAAAGATTTTACTAACTTTAAGAGAAAGTATATGACTAGGAGACCAGATGGTGGAGTGAGCAGTAAATCACTGTAGTTCTCCTATAATCACTTCCAAACAAACAATCAATCTTGAAATAACCCCCCTGAGTAAATCCTGGAACAGCAAAGCAAGCAGAAAGACAGTGTGGATTGGTCTTTTAGCTCAGGAGACTTGGAGGCTTAGCAAGAAATATCCATCTTACTGGGATAGGAGGAGAGTGCATTACAGGACAGGAAGCATCCCAGCAAGCCAACAGTAAGCCCCACCTCAGTAAAAAAGTGGGAAATCCTGAGCCCCAGTGCCATATACCAGGCACCAACACCAGGACTGCTGTGTGCCTTAGCATAGCCAGAGGAACCAGCAGACTACAGCTCTGAGAACCAACACACGTTTTGGCACAGCCCTAAGCATGTAGGCATCCTCCATTGATTAGATTTCCATGTGCTACAGTGTAGCCCAGGGCAAACAGGCATGCTCCAGAGGTCAGATCTCCACATAGTTTAGTGTGGCCCCAGGGAAGCTCAGAAAAACCCCACCAGCTCTCAGCATATGCCAAACACCACACCTAGAACCCCAGATCAGCACCAAGTAAGCTGCTGGAGCCCTATTGCCTCAAGCAACACCAGCCAGCCCTCACCCCATGAATGCAGAATGGTGCCAGAGAAGAGGCCCTGTGGGCCTCAGGGCAACATCAGTGAAGCACCAGATATGCAGCCAGAGTCTGCAGCCACTAGCACAAGAAGCCAGAGGCATTGACCATTCCAACCTGGGTACGGAGCTCAAATTTAAAAGAAACAAAAAAGAGCAAAATTTAAAAACCCAACCATAGAAAGTTATTATGGTGACAGGGAAACCAAGATGTAAACTCAGAAGAGGACAACAATGACTTTGGTATTTGTTCCCTTACAACTAGACCTACTTTCTTTTCTGAGATAAAATTATTTGAGATCTTTCTTCGACCTCTCAATAGTTTTATTATTTTGTAATTTTATATTAATGGGCAAAAACCCAAAGAAAAATAGGAAGCCATCTCAAACCTAGAAAGAACTCATGGAAGAGGTCAAAAAGAAGCTTAAAAGTCAAATAAAAGCTTGGGAAAAGAAATGAGAGTGATGCAAGAGAATTACGAGGAAAAAAAGAGACAACATTTTGTAAAACTTATTTTGAAAGTAGTTGTGGCCAGATGGAAATAAAGATAGAAAAATCCACTGGATAAAAAAATTTATTCTGGGAGTCAAATGGCAGAACAAATCATAAATGCTCTCATCCCCTCCTTTCCCCCTTATTGACCTTGAAAAACCCGGAGAATATTGCCCCAGGAAAAATCCTGGAACATAGTGGAACCAGCAGAAGGTTTACAGCCATCTTTTAGCTTGGGAGGCTAGTGAAATTGACAGGAAGGGTCCCTCTTGTAGTGGCTGGAGGGGACCAGTAAAGGGCAGGAGGTATCTCAGCAAGCCCCACCTCAGCAGAACAGATCCTGAGTCCCAGGGATAAGGGGGGGGGGAGGTTTATGGTGTAGCCGGTAAGTGCCAGCACCAGGAGACCAGGTGTGCCTTCACACAGTCAGGGGATTTGGCAGACACAAGCAGGAGCAGGCATCCACCAGTGGCTGAGCCTGCCTGTACTTTAACTCAATTCTAGAGAAGGGGGAGACCTCCAGTGGCCTGACAATCCCTGCCCCAAATCTCATGCTGGGAGCTTCAGTGTAACTCGGGAGAAATTCAGAAAGACGTCATCTGGTCTTGGCCTCAGCACACACCCTCAAGTTCTAGCTCAGCACTAGGTGAGCTACAGCATTATATAGTTTCTAACTGACAGAACCAGAGGTCACAGCACATAAAGTCAATGACTAGACACAAGAAGCTTGAGAGAGAGCCCCCTATGACCCAACATCAGAAATACACTTTAAATGCCAGGATATAGGCAATCACAATGGGCAAAAAGCAAATTGTTAAAGCAGAGACCAGAGAATATTACTAAGGAGACAGGGAAGATCAAAATACAAATTCAGAAGAGGACATCATTGACACTATACTCACATCAGAAACCTCAAAAGGGAATATGACCTGGTCTCAAGCCCAAAGAGCATTCTTGGAAGAGCTCAAAAAGGATTTTAAAAGACAAATTGGAGTGGTAGAAGAAAAATTGACCAATTATTTTAAAACTACAATTGACAAAATGGAAAGAAATTTCACTGAAAAGAACTCCTGGAAAAGTAAAATTGACCAAATGGATAAGGAGGTAGAAAACCTAACTGGAGAAAATAAATCCTTAAAAGAACAATTTGGCCAAATGGAAAAGCAGGAACAAAAGCTAACTGAAGAAAACAATTCGTTAAAAATTAGAATTGGACAAAGAGAAGTTAATGACTTTATGAGGCATCAAAAAGAAGTCAAACAAAATATAAAAAATGAAAAAAATAGAAGAAAATGTAAAATATCTCATTGGAAAACAAAATGACCTGGAAAATAGATCCAGGAGAGATCATTTAAAAACTATTGGATTATCTGAAAGCCTGGAAAGTATTTTCCAATAAATCATCAAGGAAAACTGCCCAGAGGTCCTAGAAGCAGAGGGTAAAATAGTCATTAAAAGAATCCACCAATAAGCTTCTGAAAGTGATCCCAAATTGAAAATGCCAAGATACTGTAACCAAATTCCAGAATTATCAGATCAAGGAGAAAATACTGCAAACAACCAGAAAGAAACAATTCAAATATTGTAGAAGTATAGTCATGATCAAACAGAACTTTGCAGCTTCTAAATTAAAAGATAGTAGGGATTGTAATGTGATATTTTATAAAGCAAAGGAGATTGGATTTCAACCAAGGATCCACTACCCAGCAAAATTGAGCATAATCTTTCAGGCAGGGAGATGCACATTCAGTGAAATAAGGGGACTGCCAGATCTTCCTGATGAAAAGACCTGTTTGATCTTCAAATACATGGCTCAAGAGAGACATAAAAAGGTAAACAGGAAAAAAAAGAAATAAAACTTGTTATTCAATAAAAGCAAACTGTTTACATCCATACATGGGAAGATGATGACTGTTAATCTTGAAAACTGCATACTTATTACAAGACATAAAGGGCATATATCTAGATAGAGTCTGTGGGCATGAATCAAATGAAGTGATAAAAAACCTAATTCAGGGGTGCAAAGGCACTGTCATGGGGGGAGAAACAAAGGGGATGCAGAAAAGGGTAAATTATGTCACACGAAGAGGAACAAAAATATAGTAGAGGGAAAGAAGGGATGAAGAAGAGCAGTGTTTGAGCTTCACTCTGATCGGATTTGGTGCAAGGAGAGAACAACCTCAGTTAAGTACAGGAATCTAATTTACCATACAGGCAGTAGGAGGGGAAAGGGGGGAAAAGGGGAAAGAAAAAGGAAAGGGGCTGATGGAAGGGAAGGAAGATTGAGGAAGGTAATAGTGAAAGACAAAACTCTTTTGACCATGGGAAGGGAGAAGGGAAAAAATAAAAGCATAAACAGGGAGGGGAAAGGATGGAGAGAAAGACCCAGATAGTAATCATAATGGTAAATGTGAATGGGATGACCTCTCCCATAAAACAGAGGAGAATAGCAGAATGGATTAAAAACCATAATTCTACAACATATGGGTTACAAGAAACACATTTGAAACAGGAGGATAGACACAGGGTAAAGATAAAAGGCTGGAGGAGAATATATTATGCTTCATCTGAAGTAAAAAAAAAGCAGGGGTAGCAATCCTAATCTCAGACAAAGCAAAAGCAAAAATAAATCTAATCAAAAGAGATAAGGAAGGAAAATATATCCTGCTAAAAGAACTATACTAGTGGGGAACCTTGTAAAACCAAGGATGAGCAGCTTTCCAGAGGACTGCTGCTATCAACAGTTTAAAAGTTCTGATTACATAGTATAGTGAATTCTCTATTTGTTAAGCAGTAAATTAGAGTGAAACATTGACAGAAACCATAGTACAGCATGTACAATATTATGACATAACAAGTTATCACTAAAGTGGACACATAGTTTTCACCAAAATGGTCATCTAGTTTTAAACAAAAGATATCATTCAATAGAAACTTAACTCAATCATCCTTAAGGAGGCTTGCCTCCTTAATGGACACAAAGTACATGGTGGTACATGGCACATACACAAAGGTCAAAGTTCTTTATCCCTA
>JAQQSW010020994.1:0-10747 GCA_028646575.1 Pseudocheirus occidentalis | reverse complement strand
GTTGCAGGACTAGGTTTCTGCCTTTCAAATAGTTCTTTTGTGTGTAGTTCCAAAAGGTAGAATCAAGACCTTTATGAGTAGTATCAGTACTTAAGTGACATTTTAATTAGAGGTACTCTATTTTTATGTGAATAATCCCACAGTTACTTGCACCACATAGTAGAAAAGCCCAAAGTAAGTCATTAATAGCCAAGCATTGTATTAAATGGAAAATATCTGAAAACTGAGGAACAAAGCTCAGATAGGTATGTTTTGTTGTCCTTACCTGTGAGTGAATCACTCAGATAAATCTTGTATCGCAAAGAATTACATAACTGCACGCCTACAAACTTCTTATACCAAGTTCTCTTGACATATTGTTTGCCTTTGCATTCTGAATAAGAATCTGATTTAAAGCGTATTTCGGTCCAGATGGCATCTCTTCCTGCTGCATAAGAGAAATACAGAGGCCAAGTTTATTGTCCACTATTTTATTGTATCCTGGGAGTGGGACACAAGGTCAAGGGCAGACTGTCCTATTTTTAAGAGTTTCCTAAAAAACAGCCACATTTACAAGTTTTAGTATCAGTTTGCTGGCACTAACCTGGCTTTTCCTAGCAAACCAAAAGCATTGAAAAGATTTTTTAAATAAGAGCCTGAGTTCTGTTCAATAACGAAATGAAGACATCTTGGAAAGAATACTCATTCTTAAGGTAAACATTCAATATTACATCATGTTATAATGTTCAATATTCAAAGTTTTCTGCAATGCTAGATATAGAAAGTAACGTTTTGGTGCTATTCTGGATTTTATTGCCCTGTGTAGCACATTTCAGTAGATTCAGTGTGGCTTACAGCTAACTAAGCCTTAAGTAGGAAATTGTTTATTCTTTGGTGATTAAGCGATTTGGATGAGAAAACCTGAACTGCTCAGGCATATTGAAGTAGACTCATTTCAAAATACCCCAGTTGCTCGTAGAGCATGACAGATTTGAAGTTTGTTATCCATTTTAGGTAAACATTTAGACTGGCAGGAACTTTCAAGGGCTCTTGAGTGGGAGAGGTGAAGATGTGTGATTAAAGTTATGGTTCATGCCTAGTTTTGCTAAGGTAGTTTAAATAAAAGCTCCGATTTATGCTTACTCATATCCTTACCTGAAATTGGCTCGCTCACTCTTGGATCCGCTGGGGAAAAATGGCAAACCATTAGTCAGCCAACGTAAGATAAATAGTGCCCAACATTGTAATCTAACATTGCAGTAAAGAAGATGAATTCTACAGTTGCTAGAGTATTGTTTATGAAATGTCATGCCCCAACTAAACAATGAATTAAATTTGCTCTTGGAAAGTTTTCTTAAGTGTTGGAATTCATTTCTGCCATCTCAAAGCTATTTTCCTATAGCATGTGGCTCAGCCGTTCAGTACCAGCTGTTGTGGCCATTATAACAGCTGCCAAGTTTCTAAGATTGAACCCTAGATCCAGTTTCTAGCTCAGCCCCAAAAGCAGATACTATCAGTCACCAGTATGTTAACAGCTGCAGTTGGTTGGACAATTATTGTTCAAAGAATATTGATCACTAATAAATATTAGTTGAATTATTAATTTGTTTGTAAATAGTAGCTGAATGTCTTCTGTTCACAGTCCTGCATCAAAACCTATAGCATCATGACAAAATGGTCACTTTTAAGTTTAACAGGTAGCTGTCAAGAAGCTGACCAACTAAGAAAAATCTTCTGAGTGTCAATATTGGTCAAACCCAAGTATCCTTTCTCATAGTACACGAATATTTTATTATGGGTTCGGCAGTGTACGCTGGATTGGCCAAGCTGTTTGAGCATAGACTCTTTCTTAATGTCACTTAGTCTGACACAAAAGAATTTTCCTGAGTGGAAGAGAGGTAAAGAAATGTACAAAACCTTCTCTGAGTTTATCTTTATGCATTTGCTTCTCCCCAGAACCAACGTTCTAACATTGGTCAAAAAACGTAATTCCTGAGCACTGGGAGCTTACCCTCTGATGGTCTTCTTTTTTGGCAAGGGGGAATGTAGGGCAGTTGGGGTTAAGTGACTTGCCCAAGTGTGTGTGTATGTGTGTGTATGTATGTGTGTGTGTGTGTGTGTGTGTGTGTGTAAACACATGCACGCTGAGTGTCTGGGGCCAGATTTGAACTCTGGTCCTCCTGATGACTCCAGGGCTGGTGCTCTATTCACTGTGCCACCTGGTTACCCCCATCTGATGGTCTTTGCATTAGACAAAGCGCTGAGTACTTCTCTGGACTAAATCACTACGAGTTACTGATGTGATTACCTGATTCAGTACTGAATGCCACAGTTTTGCTAGGTGGGCCTTCACCAAGAGGGTTTCTGGGTGTCACCTGGAATTCGTAACTGGAATTCATGAAGAGAAAAGGAAAAAAGTTTGTGTTCTTTCCTAAGATGTAATATTCACTTACAGTCCTGTCTTCCTATACCCACTGATTTTATTACTGAAAGCAGAACCACAGAATCTTACTGCAAGAAGGAATCTTAGAAATTATCTAGTCTCGCACGCTCATTTTACTGATGAGGAAGCTGAGACCCACAAAAGTGAAGTGACTTGCCCAAGGTCATGCCACAAATATTTAGCAGAGCCAGGACCTGAAAACTGAAGTCCAGTGCACTTTTCATTACAATGTTGGTTTCCTGGCAGTTCTTTAAAAGCAAGAAGCATGTTATATATTCTAAACAATGCTGTGATCTGTTATTTCATTTTATCCTAAACACAGTTTTTTGCTTGGCACATACTATGTAGTAAATGGAGCTGACTGACCAACTGGACCATAAAAAATAAATGACCTGTGGGTTTTGTTTATATTTTTTCATTGTAATCTAGAACATTGAGTTCATCTGTGAAGGGAACTCTCAGTTTGGAAATTCCCTTCACCAATGGAGATCAGCACTTCTGCGCACATATTCATACACATACATACATACATACATATATATATATATATATATATATATATATATAGGCATCTCTTGGTAGTTTGGGTACAGTGGCTTATGTAAATGCAGGTGATGGAGTGTTAAATTTGGGGAATACCTAAGTAGTCTAGCTAGAATGCAGAATACATGTAGAGAACTAATATGAGCTAAAGTATGCTGTTGTCAGATTGTGGAGGACTTTTAAGTATCAACTGAGGAGTTTGCATTTTAACCTAGAGGCAATAAAGAGGGAATCACTGGAAATAACAAATGAAACAATAAACTTAACATATTTAACCACACACATGTTAAAGTGTTATTGATATAATTTCATTCATACTTCAACAACTGTATTCTCAAGTGGCAGCTGTGTATAAAGCACATCCAATAGGTGGGTGGATAGGAGATAGGAGAGAAGGGAACGGTGGGATCATAGACTAGTAAAGTTGGAAGGGGCTTTACCTGGTCCATTATCCCCCAGAATTATATCCCTGACAAACGGGCCTCTGGATAAGGCCAAGCATGGAAATAAATGTGTGTGAATCTGAAAGAGGATCAAGGGTGAAGAGCAGACAACCTGGTTTGTTGTCTGTTAATATCTTTGCAATGTTGTTGTTGCTGAGTCATTTTTCAGTTGTGTCCAACTCTTCGTGACTCCATTTGGGGTTTTCTTAGCAGAGATACTGCCTTTTCCTTTTCCAGCTCATTTTCCAGCTGAGAAAACTGAGGCAAATGGAATTAAATGACTCGCCAGGGTCACACAGCTAATAAGTGTCTGAGGCCAGATTTAAACTCACAAAGATGAATCTTCTGGACTCCAGACCTGGCACTCTATCCACTGAATCACCTAGATGCTACTTTAAAGTGTTAGAAGTCAGAAAATTATCATTATGATCTATAGAGGGAGCTAAACAAAGAATAGTCAAAGAGAATCCTTGTCAGTTTGGGGAGAACTGGGATCAGTTGTTTATTAGTAAAGATCTACATTGAAATCCAATTACATATGGAAGTCTAATTACCATGGTGACAGAAACTTTGCTTAAGGGTACCAAAATATAGAACCCTGAGAGCACTTTTACAATACTTTGACAGGTAGAAAAACTGAGTTTAGCACAGACTTTAAAAAAATAATTAAATTATAAGGTACCAAAGGACAGAGTTCCTTTCCACCTTCACCTGAGCTGAACCCCAGTTGAGATCTATTCCGGTCCATCTCTCTCCTGCTTTTCTTCTCTTGATCCTGCCTCCAGTATCAGTGCTCAGGCTCTGTCTCCCAAAGTAAGAGGTCCATGGGCTTTCCTTGAATTCTCTGAATTCTCCCCCTTCAATTGAATTTTTTTTCAAGTTGATTTCATAGCACCTCACGTGCTACTTGTCTCATGCACCAAAAATGTTAGTTACAGCTCTGCCCAAATATTCCACTTATGAGATCTCCTATCCGTTGCTTGACTTTTAAAAATTATTCTCTTTTAATTTTAAATTTAGCATTCAACATGAACATTTTAGTATATGAGGAAGAACAAAAATGAATTAATTGTATGTGAAACTGAAGTTTTGTTACATACCACCTATATCCATAAAAATTATTCATTCCTCTCACCATTGAATTAAAACCACAAAGAAATATAATATTCCTCTCAGAGCCTTATTTAAGCAATATTTGGCGTGGGCACAAGGAATTTTCTGAGGATTAAAGATTTGCTGAGCAGAGCTGACAGCCCCAAACACAGCCTCTGATCCATTATTGCTAGAGTGAAATGAACATGGAAAGGATAATCAAAGGCATATGGCCTTTGATTCAAGTGGCAACAAACACAGTTTCAGTTGGTACATTCTGGGCTGTGGCTGAGAGCTTTGGCCCTGTCAATCAGCCAGGTCTGACTGTGTTTCCTCCATTTCACCATCATACTTGGCCAGTTTGTAGTTCTGTTGATGCATTTTTAAATGCTCACGAACTGATTAGATGTCTCTCATTAATTTCTGCAGAATGCTTGGCAAATTGACTAAAGAAATTGGTCTGAACTCTGTGTTTATTTGGCAGTGCACTCAGAAGTGCCCAGGCAATTGTAGGGGGTTAAAGGGAGGCCATGTATTTCTTCCTGATTAGATTACAAAACTAGACAGGCAGAAAGTGCTTGTGGTAGCAAATCACAGGATCGTAGATTTAGAGGACCTTAGACTACAGCAAAATTCAACCCTGTCATTGTACATATTAAAAGATTGGGGCTCAGAGAGATTGAGATTTGATTAAGATCCTATAACTAGTAAGCAGCATTTCATTATTCTGACCTTTCCTTGCTATCTCATTTACAGCTGTCCTTTCTCCTTGCCTTTACTTTACATTGTGTGATTTATACTGAAGGGCCTAATTCTCTTAGACAATGAATGGCCCATAGTGCAGGCAGCCAGAGGAGGAAGAGAGCATTCTTTCCAACTAATTTTAAGTAGTTCTAAACTCAATTTAGGTCAGAAGCATTTTGTGCCATGATGGTGGTATAGTGGATGGAGTGCTTGCATGTGTATGAATGAATGAAGCATTTAGTGAGTGCTTATACTATTTTCAAAGCTTGTTATTGTTCAGTTGTGACCAGCTCTTCATGACACCATTTCTGGGCAAAGATACTAGAGTGGTTGGCCATTTCCTTTTCCAGCTCATTTTACTGACGAGGAAATTGAGGCAAATATAGTTTTAGTGACTTGCTCAGAATCACACAGCTAGTGTCTGAGGCTGGATTTGAACTCAGGAAGATGAGTCTTCCTGACTTCAGACCCAGGACTCTGTCCAATTTGTTCCTACCAAACTGTCCTCATATGCAAAGTACCATGGGAAAAAAATAGGAAAGTAAGCCAATTCCTGCTCTCAACGAACTCCCATTTTATAAACAACACATATAGAAGATTTAGCTGCAAGTTAGATGGAAGAGGCCCATGGTCCTAAGGTTATGGCAGAAAATCAAAGAATAATGCCTCTCCTCTAATGACATGTTTCATGAAACATGTCTGAGGTGTAGAAATATAAAAAGTATTGCATGTGTGTATATACACACAATAAAGACCTGTGTTGTTTTGAATCCTCCCTCAGACACTTGCTGGCTGTGTGACCCTGCCAAAATAACAGCCTCACTGAGCTTCAGTTTATTCACTTGTGAAATGAATGAAAGAGCTAGACTCATTGGCCTCCAAGGCCCCTTGCAATCTCCAAATCTGTGATGCCTTGATCTCCTCGTTAGGGGCCCTCCATGCTCAGATGGCATTCATTCCCTCCTCACCTTTGACTCTTACAGTCTCTAGTTTCCTTAAAAGCTCATTTCTACCCCTTCCTCCTATAGTAATCCTTTTTTTTTGATTCTCCAGCCTCTGGGGCCTTCCCACTTTGTACTTTGTAAATGTTTTGACTTATGTGTGTACATGGCCTTTTCTCCTGATAGAATGCAAAGAGCAGAGAATGTTTAATTTTTCTCTTCGTATTCCCCAGGACTGGTTTACTGATTGACTGAATGTTAATAGTAGCTAACATTGATGGAGCACTTAAAAGTTTACAAAGTGCTTCATATATGTTTGATTCTCATTACAACTGAAATAGCTGCTATTTTAGAGATGAGGAGACTGAAGCAGAAGGAGGCTAAGTTATTTGCCCATTGGAGTCTGGAAGATGAATTTAAATCTGAACTCAGGCACTTACTAGCCATGTGATGCTGGATAAGTTACCTAGCTTTGATCCGCCATGATTTCCTCAACTATAAAACGGGGATAATAACAGCATTTGCTTTCCAGGGTTGTTGTGAGGGGAAAATGAGATATTTATAAAGCTTTTATCACAGTGCCTAGCACAGGGTAGGCTTTCTAGAAATGCTTATTCATTTCCTCCCTAGGGTCACACAACTTGTGTTTGAGGCAGAATGTGAACTCAGGTGCCCCCACCTCAAGGTCGCCTTCCAAAGCATATTTATTTTCTGTGTGCTTTATGAAGTCTTTATATTAGTGATCAGCATTTTGCCCACCCAGCTAATTTTACCTACAAAGTTCTTTGTTTTTTAACAGTGTGGCCTGGAGAGGTAGGCTGTGCTCCAGCCAGGGTACCAGGCTTAGGAGTTTAGAAGGAAAAGAAAGATGCTAAGGGTCTAACAAGGATCACAGGATCAAAAGCCTAATCCAACTCCCCCATTTTTACAAACGAAGAAACCAGCAGAGAGATGAAGTGACGGAAGGGTCATGTGGGTAGCAGCAAGCAGTGGGGTGTAGTTGTTGACAAGAGAGTAATTCCCTTGCCACAGGGGAGATAGGACTATGTTTGAATGTGATGATTGTGTTGAATATTTATTATACAGGCTGATTCTTGCCTTTCATTTCTCCTGTTATAATGACATGCACTTAATGTAAGAGAAGGAAGGAGGCACAGGGCACCCAGGATCAGACTGTTCTTAGCTGCCACCACATTCCCCACTTCTACCACTGTCTTTTTCATTAGCCCCTCCCCCTTCTCCCCTTCACAATTGTTTTTGTTCCATGTGAGAGAATTCCCACAGAGCTATGGCTCCACTGAGGGTTCAATCACTGGACCATTGTTTCAGAGCAGGAAAAGACCTGCTGAAGGAGGAATGATAAAAGAAGAGAAGGGAAACAAACATGAAAATCGATGAACTTTAATCAGATCCCAGTTAGGTTTTTGGTGAGGGAACACGGGAACAGAATGCTGTTCTATAGTATGACTGAGGGCTGCACACCTTTCTCTTTCCCTTAAGTACTCATGAATTTCAACTACACAACAATGTGAAAAAAGAAGTTCTCTTTATGGTCTAATGAAATTTGATACTGATAATACATAACGTATAGTGAATAATGAACTTAATTCTCCCCCTCTCCCCTTTTCAATTAAATCAGGCAAGAATTAGCCTTTGATTGTTAGTACCTATAATAAAGGCAAACCCAAAACTTGGAGTCTTTTATCCCCCTCCAAATCTGTGTAAAGCACAATGAAAAGAATATTGAAAAAGCTAATGAAGAATCTTCTTAGGCCATAACTTCACAAAGGAATGATGAAAAGCCTATAATGGTTATTCCACATGCCTGTCTCTTTTAGCCAGATTTGCAATTTGCAAGAAGTCTTTCTTTCTCCTTATACTCCATGCCAAGATATTTAATATACCAGTGTAAACAACAGCTTCCAGCTACCTTTGTCTTTGACCTCAAAAGGAGACGTTATATGTTTCAGAAAAAAATTTGTCCTTCCAAATCCACCAAATCCACAGGGGACAATAAAAGTTCTTGTGCAGATTAAGAGAACTTGATTTATCTTAATTACTGTACTGGGTACTTTTTCCGAAGGAAATTGCTATACCACATGGAATTCTGGCACACACGGTGAATTCCTCATTTTTCCAGTCATACCAGGAAGAGAAATATGGGATCACAAAGAAAGAATGGTGGACTTAAATGGCTTTCCAGTACACAGAGATTTTGTGTGTCCAGACATCCTGGCAAGCCAGCCCATCAAGGAAATTCGGCTTAATCAAATGCTGTTGCTAAGATGTGTGCTTATTGGCACCTTTGTGCTTTGGACAAGATTTATTTGGTATGAATTGGTATGACTCAGGCACACTGGAAAATCATAGAAATGGCACTACGACAGGGAAGCTAGACTGGAGTGTGATTCGGAAGACCTGGGTTTATTCCTTTCTTTTTTCCCTCTAAGTCAAGTTTCACAATTCTAACTATTCTCTTAGACTTAGAGAATGTCAGAGCTGAAAGGGATCCTATGCATCATTTATCTAGTCCAAAGCCTTCATCTTTTATAGATGAAGAAACGGAGGCTGAGAGATGTTAAGTGATTTGTCTAAGGTTATTTAGCCCAGGGATCGGGATTCCTATTTTAATGCATCGTACTGCTTTCAGTTAAAATCATCACATATATATGAAGTGCCAGTAATGTACAAGGTGCTGTATTAGCCACTGGGAATACAAAGGTGATGAAAAAGGTTTCCAGCCTTGTTGGAGTTGCTGGGGCTGAGAGGTAAGACGTGTATAAAAGATAATGAGCTGGACTATGAAAAAGCAGAAAAGCCTAATGCTTCTTTTAGACAGTCAGGTTCTTTTAGAACTGAATCTTGTCCTCCTAAATGCATGGTTACCAGAACTGAGAGTGGGCAGCTCAGTGGTATAGTGGATGTGCTAGGCCTGGAGTCAGGAAGAATCATCCTCCTCAGTTCGAATTTGGCCTCAGACACTTACTAGCTATGACTCCAGGCAAGTTACTTACCCCTCTCTACCCTCAGTTCCTCATCTGAATAATGAACTGGAGAAGGAGATGGCAAATCATTCTATCATCTTGGCCATGAAAACTCCAAATGGGGTCATCAGAGTCAGACATGTCTGAAAATGGCTGAACAAGAACAATGAGAGCTGACTAGCACACATCCTAGGCATGAGGTAGTTGGAGGAAGAGGTTTAGAGGCAAAGGAGAGCTCCGTTTTGAACTTACTAAATCTGAGGTGTTGGCCAACATGCTGGTAAAGGTGTTATTCAGGGCAGCTAGAAATGTCAGACTGGAGCTCCAAAAAGAGATCAGGACTGGATATGGATGTGGAAGTCATCAGATGTGATAACTGAAGACAACAGAATGGCTGAGATCACCGAAAGAGCGTATAGAGAAAAGAAAAAAAGGGCCATGAATAGAGAGAGCTTTGGGGTTGTGTTCAAACACAAAAGGCTAAAAGAAAAAGCTGAATCAGGACAGGGGCCCAACGGAGGAGGAAGGCAGATAGGGAGAAAGAGAACCAGGAGAAAACATTATCATTGAAGCAAAGTGATGACAGATCATTTAGAAAGAGGGTGAGAGTGGTTAATTGGTTAGCAGAAAGGTCAAGGAAAATGAGCTTTAAGACTGATTAATGAGTTTGGCAATGAAGAGGTCATTGGTGACTCTAGGGAGAGTAGTACAGGGCTGAGGAGTCAATGGAAAGTAGGGGCAGGGAATATAGTTGATTTTTTTCCTACAATTTTTTCAGGGAACGGAAGGGAGTAACAGGGTGGCAATGAAGTTGTTTTAGGATGGGAAAGGTCTGTGTACGACTTTTTAAACTTCTGAGGATAGTTTGTGTGTTGGTGTTACAGGCTGCTGGTAAGTCCTAGAGGTGCCAGGCTCACTATGTTAACTTCAGGATGAAGCATTGAAATTCTTTCTCTTGAGCAATAATTTTCAAAGGGGTAACTGTGAAAAATTATTGTGACAGAACTGATCATATATATATATATGCATATAGAGAGGTATATATACATATACAATGCACACATTATACATATACATATACATATACATATACATATACATATACATATACATATACATATACATATACATATACATATACATATACATATACATATACATATACATATACATATATATACATGTAGAGAAGGCAGCATATACATGAATAGAGCCCTGAATCACTATTAGTAGCATTCAGCTAAGGAGCAGGAACTGAATTAGAATCTGGACCTGTGATTTCCTTGGTATAGAGAACACTGTTTACTAATGGGGGCCTTTGCTCTCTCTGCAAGTTATAACCTTGGAGAAACACAGAAATTCAGAAACTCGGGTTCAAATTCCGATCTATTTCTGAAGCTAGTGACCTAACAGAGATCACTCACCCTCCCTGCATATCATTTAGCGTTTAGTTGTTTCTTTTTTTGTTTTGTTTTGTTTTTTGCTTTTTGGAGGGCAGTTGGGGTTAAGTGACTTGCCCAAGGTCACATGGCTAGTTTTTTGTGTTAAGTGTCTGAGGCCGGATTTGAACTCAGGTAC
>JAQQSW010020993.1:0-10747 GCA_028646575.1 Pseudocheirus occidentalis | reverse complement strand
GTCATTAGTTTCTACTTGCTCCACTCTAATTCTGAAGGAATGATTCTCTTCAGAATGCTATTGAGATTATTTTTCCATCTGGGAAATTCGACTTTTTAAGGCATTCTTCTCCTCATTGGCTTTCTGGGACTCTTTTGCCATTTGAGATAATCTGTTCTTAAAAAGTGTTGTTTTCTTCAGTCAGGTTGTTGACTCTCTTTGCACGATTTTCTCGCATCATTCTCATTTCTCTTCCCAATTTTTCCTCCACGTCTCTTATTTGGTTTTCAAAGTCCTTTTTCAGTTGATGTATAGCTTGTAGGCATTCTTCAATTGTCTTGGAAGCATTTGGTGTGGAAGTTCTGAGTTCTGGGCTCTCTTCCTCCCGTTCCATGCTTTGACCCTTTTTGTCCCCAAAAAAGGATTCTAGAGTTTTATTGTTTTTATTTTGTTTCCTTTTTCTCATATTGGCCAGTCAATTAATTGGTTGGTTTTTTTAACTCTGCGAAACTCTGCTTCCAAGGGGGGAAGCTCTGTTCCAAATCGCTGGGATTTTCCCAACTGCCAGTGCTATTAGGGGGGTGTTGCTAGTCCCCCTCAGCTTTGGCTTGTTGGAAGTGCACCCCAGGACCACCACCCAAGACCTCGATCCGGATCCAGGCCACTCAAAGCAAGACACTTAGCCCTGATCAATCGATTCAGCCCCCCTGCTGAATCCGCAGGCTGGGGGGCTCTGAAGCCGCTTGGTGGGGGCCAGTGGTGGATCCAGCAGTTCCCTTCCTCCACTGCTTCTTTGCCCTGGGGCAGAATGGCCAAACTGCTTTACTTCCCAAATTAATTTTCAAAGTTTCACTTTCACTAACCGTGTCTGAAGATTTAAAGATCCCTTTAGGCCGGTGCTTTAGATTTTCTTTGAATTAGACTCAAGCTGCTGTTTGGGAGGCTCCACTGCTCCTTGTGGCCGCCCTGAGGTCTTGCCTGGCCACAGCTGCGGTTTTGGGCTGGCTAGGTCTCTGCTCCACTGCAGTGCGAGCTGCGCCTTTCCCGTCCTGCTCCTCAGGCCTTGGCAGATGTGGGGGTGCTGGAGGCTGTAGAACCACTGCAGGCTGGCTGCGGGGCTCGGCTCAGCAACTTCCCACCCCCTGGGCCTGGCCACGGTCTCGGCTTCCAGCCTTCGCTCCGGTAGCCGAGCTGAGTCCCTGCTGCTGAGCTGCCTTCAGCCAGAGCTGTGTTCTCTGTATTTTTGTGAGTCTGAGAGTCCTAGACTTTCCTAGACTTTGTCTGGGCTCATATTTTATACGTGTTTAGGGTGGCGGTGTGGGAGCTGAGGGACTTTGCTGCTTCTACGCCGCCATCTTGGCTCCACCCCTCCAAAACATTTGTTTTTGAGCTCCAAATTCTTTCCCTTCTTCCCTCCCCACCCACATTCATTGAGGAAGCAAGCAATTCAGTATAGGTTATACATGTGTAGTTATGCAAAAAGATTCTATGATAGTCACAACATTCACTTTTATAAGATTTTGAGTTCTAATGTTTTTCCTCCCTCTCTTCCCCCTCCCCAAGAGCCATGCAATCTAATATAGGCTATAAATGTACAATCATATTAAACATATTTCCACATCCTAGTGTTTTGTTCACTCCACTACTTCACTCCACCCCCCTCTGCCCCATTTTTGTTCGTTGAAGGAGACTGAGAAACAATATAAAAGAATTAATGGTGGTTAGAAAAAAATCTTTTTTTTCTTTGGCTCAACTCTCCTGTCTTTAAAACTTTGAAAAATAACCACAAATTTCTATTCAATAAGCACCTTCATTAGAAGCCAATAGCTCTAGAAGGGACCTTAGCAGTCATGGAAACCTGATTGATCCCCATTGATAATAGAGTGCTCAATGAAATAATAAATTGAGGAAAATGAAGGGAAGAATTAAAGCTTTCCAGGCCCTAAAAAATAAAGTCAACTGTCTCATTGTGTTACTTTGTATGTTTATGAGGATGTGTTTCAGGGAATGCATATGTAAAGGGTATGCATATGTAAAATATTCTGTCAAAATTAACTTTTGGTTATATAAGCTATACAATAAATTCTCTTCCTTAAAAGGTCTTTTTCAAGGGATTCACAGTGAACACCATCCGGGGGTTCCCAATGAGTGCTGCCATGTTTCTCGGATATGAACTTTCACTCGAGCTATTGAAGGGAGATCAAACGGTGACGAATCCCTGAGTTCCAGGTCAACTTCATTCTTTCCTATTCCCTCATTTGTAAGTATCTATCTTAGAGAGGGAAAATTTCCTAATATGGGAGGGGGATGACAAATAGTTTTTGTCTTCATAACACTATTTGGCATGGGAATCATGACTGAAATCATCATGGAAAAGTACCTTTCAGTGCCTATCTGGGCAGTTATGTGCTAGGTACTCACCAGATTATAACCAAGTCACCATGTCCCCTTTCTTTAATTTTACACCTTTGAATAAGGTTCAGCAAGCTATGGTGGAACCTCTGAGAGGTATTGTTTGAAAACCTGCTTTTTTATTCTTATTTCCTACATTTTTCCCTTTCTTTCCTTTTTATTTTATCTATATTGTGACTCTACTTTTTCTATACTCTTTTTCCTCTTGATTAAGCTTACCTGGTCTTGATGTAATCTGAAAAAATATTTTAATGCCTTGTAATTATACCCCATGGTACCAGGCAGAGGGCATACAAAAGTGGGGAGGGGGAGTGAGAGAGAGAAGGAGGAAAAGGGAGAGGGATGGAGAAAAGAAGAAGAAGAAGAGGAGGAGGAGGAGGAGGAGGAAGAAGGAGAAGGAGAAGGAGAAGAAGGAGAAGGAGAAGGAGAAGAAGAAGAAGGAGGAGGAGGAGGAGGAGGAGGAGGAGGAGGAGGAAGAGGAAGACAGAGGCTATTTTCATTTTCCTTGACAGCGGTCACCACAGATAATGTGTTTAACATAGATATTGGAACTCAGGACCCAGCTCAAATGTTACCTCCTACATATCCAAGTCCCCCAGCTGCTATTGCCTCTACCTACTAAAGTTTGAGATCCTGATTATAAAAAATAGCAGATCCCCTGATGATTACATTATTTGAAGCTACACTATATATTTCCATTCAACTGGAACCAATTAACATATTTTACACAATTATAACTTTGAAGAGTATGAATTTGGATACATGCAACTACTTCATAAGATTCATTATTAATACTAATCAGGACATAGTTGTGTATGCTTGTATATCAGTGTATGAACACATATAAGTAAATATTTTATGTAGTATGCTGTATTTTATCTATATACACATATATAGATAAAATATATACATGTGAATATGTAGCTATTACATTTTATGTGTGTATATATTCACATATATACATACATACACACAATTTACTTATAAATGTGTTCATGTTAAGTTCTTTGGTAGCAGGGACCATTTCATGTTTTTGTCTTTGAATCACTAACACCCAGCAGAGAGTCTGGCACACATTAGGTACTTAGTAAATGCTTCTTTGGTGATTAATTGAGTAAGACTAGGTACCAAATACCTTCTTCTACTCAGCTGTAAAATGAGTCACAGAAGAAAATGGCAAATCACTCTAGTATCTTTGACAAGAAAACCCCAAATGGGAGCACGAAGTGTTGGATACAACTGCAAAAGGACTGAAGGAAAACTCTCTTGTATGCCCATTGAAAATTCTACCTTCTTGTGTAATGCAATTAAGAACATGGATCTGGATGTCAGGAAATATATGTTCTAGTCCACTGTGTAACCCTAAGAAAATAATTTCATTCATTCAGCAAATGTTTGACAAATTCCTATTCTATAAAGGGCACTGTGCTTGGTGCTGAGAGAAATAGATAAATCATACTCCTTGCTTTCATTGAAACAAGAGTCTGATAGTCAGATGACTAGAACTAGGACTTTAAGAAATAATAAGGTGCTATTGGAGGTTTTGGAATGGAGACAGGACATAATCAGATCTATGTATAAAAAAATCCCATTAATTCTGATAGCAGCATGAAGGATTGAGAGGATTAGGGGAGAGGATGGTTATGGGAAGGTCAATAAGGAGGGTATCATAATCATCCAAATAGATGGTAATCTCAGTGGAGCTTTGGTGTTTCAGTTTGATCTTTAAAACGAAGGAATTGGACCAGATTATCACCAAATTCACAACATTAAAATTCTTATTCTTTAGAGAGACTTCTTAGCATAAGGTTAGGTTATATTAATCATAGCATTTGGTAAGTTTATGTAAAAAAATTAAATAAGACTAAACAAACAAGCTTTAAATATATAGTGAAACATTAATTGTTTCAATTTAATGAAGGAATGGGTTATCTTCGATCACTGAAGTCCCCCCTCACCCAAACAATAAGAGCTAAAAATCCTTTTAGAAAATCTGAATCCATTTTTCTGCCTGCATGATTGACTGATTTTGTACTAACCAAGATTCTTAGAAAAGGTCATCATTCTGAATGTTAGTGAATTTCTTTGACATTTGGGGTTAAACAAAAGCTCTTAGCTTCCATGAAGCATAGAAAACATGAGCTGGATTCTCAGCTAATACAGCACTTAAATTTTGAGGGAGGAAGTCATACAAAGGAACCTGGGATAGGCATCAGAGCACCAAAGACCTCTCCTGACACTTAGACTCATTCCACACTAAAGAACAGCATGTCATAGGAGTGCAGATGATAAGAAGGGAAGGGAGTAGACATGCCTTTCTATGTGCCTTCTAGGTCCTAAGTGCCATGCTAAGCATTTTACAAATATTATTTCCCTTGATCACTCACAACAAAGTTTGTGAGGTAGTTGCTTTCGTTATTCCAGTTTTACGTAGGAGGAAACTATGACAATCAAAGGTTAAGTGCCTTGAAGTCACACAACCAGTAAGTGTCAGAATTTGAATTTGAACACAAGTCTTTCCATCTTCAGGGCCAGGATTTCATTCACTGTGTTACCAGCTACCTCTGAAAGGTGTAGCAAACACAGTAGAAAACAAGTTCAGCATCCACACGAATCATGTCAGGAAAGAGCCCCGGACTGATTTGCACAAGATAAAATCTGATGGAGTAAAATTATAGAGTCTTGGACTAGGACATAGAGTATCAACTTCACAGCTCCATGATGGTGCAATTACAGTTGTACAGCAATCATTCTGAAAAAGATCTGGGGATTTTAGAAATCTGCAAGCCCACGAAGAGTCAGCAGTATGATGTGGCTTCCAAAAAAGTCAGTGAAATCTTAGGTTGCATTAGACAAGCATGGTTCCAAGGCATAGAGAGATAGGTGACAATTCCTCTGTCCTCTGCCCTTGTCAAACCTAATCTGAAGTATTCTGTTCAGTTCTGGATGCTACAGTGTAAGAAGGATATTTATAAGCTGGAGAGCATCTATAGGTGGGTAACCAAAGAAGTACCTTAAGTCAACGATGTGTGAAGATTCAAGGAAGGAACTGAGGACAAGATTCAGGGAGAATAAGATAATTGTTTTTAAGTTTTTGAAAGTCTGTCATGTGGCAGAGGGATTTATTTTATTTTGTTTGGTCCCAGTGGACAGAACCAGTAACAAAGGTGAAAGTTGAAAATTTGTCAACTTTAGCTTGATGTCATGAAAAATCTTCACCCTAATAAAAATTATCCCAAAGTGGAATGTGGTACTTTGGAAGATGGTGAGATTTTCAGATCTCCCTAGAAATCTTTTACAAAAAAAGTCTGGAGGACCACTTGTTGAAAGTGTTATAGTAACCTTTAGAGTTAGTTGGTTCCTGAGCTTTCTTTTCTTTCTCAAATTCTGTGATTCCTAGGTGTCTTATTGTTTTAATTCAGTGAGAGGTTTCAGTCTATTTGCTTATTTTATCTTTTTCATGAAACGATTGCAACAAAAAGTTATGGAAAATTGAAAGTTCCAGTTTATTGCCATTTTTATATTTTGTGTTAATCCTAGTGTAACAATAAGAATTTAGAAAAAAACTTTATATAACCCAATTTTACTCTCCCCAATATGTGTGAGGTAGCATGGCCTCCATGGTAAATGCCCAGGAGTACCTAAGTTCAAACTGGCACTATTATTTACCTTCCATGTCATATTGGGCTTATCCCTATCTTATGCCTTAATTTCTAAAAAGTCACAATTTCTTTACCAGTAAAACAAGGGGGTTACTATATGTCATTAGAATCACAAAAAGCAAAATACAGTTTCTCTTTCAGAATGAGAGCTTTTGTTCTAGTTTAACAGGTTGTCCTGAGGGCTTCCCAAATACCTTTCCAAGGTGATATGGTGGGGGGTGGGGTGAGAACAATGACTTATTCAAAACATCAGAAAATTATATCTGGAAGGAAGCCAGTGAGTCCAAACCCTTCATTTTGCCGATGAGAAAACCTAGGTTCTCTGATTTCTAGTCCGGTCATCTGGAAAGCTCTTTAGGTTCAAAATGATAAAACTTCATGTTCTGCTTCATTGAGGGCTTCCTTCCCAGATCATTCCACTGCAGGCTTCCAGCTGGACTGGAGGCTCTATCTGAGACCACTTTCCATTACTGGGTCCAGATCTGTGCCACTGCTATTAACTCCTTGCTACGTATAGAGCCAAGCCCAGCTGTCTCTCATTGCACCAGCCTGGGCTCTACCTATAGATTCCCCTCCTCCAACCTGGAGTGTAAGTGACAAAGCTTCCAGTTGGAATCTGTTCTTACTCCTGCACAAGTTCAAACTCTTTTTTTAGCAGATCTTGGACCTCTTCTTTCCTTGATGCATAACTATAGGAAGACTGATGTTCATTCTCTCTGTGGGAATGCCATTCACACAACTCTGCTAACTAGAACCAGTCCTCAATGCTCAGTGTCAGCAGACCCTCCCCCCCCTTCTCTTTTTCACTCTCTCCTTCCCTCCTTCCCTTCCCTCCCCTCATTTTATGTTGATCTGACCTGGAAAAATGACCTACTCTGATCTTGTTCCCTAGCTTATATATATATATATATATATATATATATATATACATATGGCATAATGTTTCAATGCTTAAAGGAAAAGGTAAATTAACTAAAAGGAGAGATAGAAAGTATAAATATGAGAGTGGGGGATCTCAACATACCCCTTTCAGATCTAGATAAATCTCACCCAAAAGTAAGCCAGAAAGAAGTATGAACCTAAGTAGAAATTTAGAAAAAAATATTATATTGTAGCCCTCTGACAATTATTGAAAGGGAATAGAAAAATGTATACATATTTCTCATCTGTGCATGGTACCTTGAAAAAAAACTGGCCATGTATTAAAGTACAAAAACCTTACAGACCAATACAGAAAAGTAGAAATATTGAACATATCTTTTAGGAAAAAACTACACAAAAAATCACTTTAAATGAACCACTGAAAAAAAGACAGACTAAATAACTTGAGCCTAAATAATCAGTGTATCCAAGAATGAATCACTAGAAAAATAAATAATTCCATGAAGATAATGATAGCAATGAGACAACATCCCAAAATACTTGGAATGAAGCCGAAGTAATCTTTAGAGGAAAATTTATATCTCTAAACACTTTCAGCAACAAAAGAAGGAACAAATTAACAAATTGGCAATACAATTGAAAAAATATATGGAGCATTAAAAAACCCAGTTAAATTTAAAATAGAAATTTTTAAAAGCAGAGAAAACAATAACAAATTTGAAAGAATAAATTGAATTAATAAACTAGAAACTGGTTGGGAAAAATGCAATGGAAGAGATAAATCATTAGGCAATTTGATATGAGAAAATAAATAAGAGAACCAAATTAGGTAAATTTACCCCCAGTGAAGAAGAAAGAAAGGCGATTATTAGAAACTATTTTGCTCAAATAGATCTTAATAAATTGAACCTTCTAAATGAAATGGTTGAATTTTTAAAAAATTCTCAGCTTAACTGAATAAAAAATAGAAAAATTAAATAACCTAGTCATGGGAAAATAAATTGAACATTCCATAAATGAAATCCCCAAAGGGAAATTAAAATAAAACAAAGCAATCAAGACCAGATGGATTTGTGAGTGAACTCTATTAAACATTCAAAGAACAATTAATTCCAATATTACATAAGCTTTTCCAGGAAAAAAACAGGAAAAGAGAGGTCTTAACAAATTTCTTCTGTAATACAAATTTGGTCTTGATTTCTAGGGAAACTCAAAGCAGAAATAAAACTGCACATCAACATCCTTGAAGAATATTTATGCAAAGATTTAAATGGTCAAAATATGCTGTAAAGTAATAAATCTCAAAGCAATAAAAATGTGCACTTAGTAACACAGCCATCAGATTGGCAAATTCAACAAAAATGGAAAATGACAAATTCTAGAGAGACCATTGGAAACAGACGCATTTAGGCACCAGTGAAGCTATGAAATGGTCTAGCCATTCTGGAAAGCAATTTGGGACTGTTCCCCGAAAGTTATTAAACTCTTCGTACAGAGTAATGCCATTGCTAGATCTATACCCCAAAGAGGTTAATGAAAGAGGAAAAGATCTTGACAGTTTAGTAGCTCTTTTTGTAGTAGCAAAAAACCTGGAAACGTAAAAAGTAACCATCGTTGGAGGAACGACTGAATACATTATGCTGTATAAATGTGACGGAGTGCTATTATACTGTAAGAAATGATGAAGGGGACAGTTTCAAAGAAACCTGGAGAAATCTGTATGAATTTATGCAGAGGTGAAGTGAGCAGAACCAGGAGAGAACAGTTTATATACTAACAACATTGGAAAGAAGCAACTTTGAAAGACTTAATGCTGATACTCAGTGACCAGCAACCATTCCAGATGACTTATGATAAAGTATGCTACCCACCTTCTAACAGAAAAATTAGGAACTCAGGGTGTACATGGAGACATTTTGGAATATTATCATGCATATTTTTGAGGGGATGGCCATATATATTTGTTACAATGGTTGTGTTTTTCTTTCTTTTTTGGTAGGGTTAAGGTGGAGGTGGGAGCAGGTAGAATTTTCTTATGTGAACATTTTTATATTTTTCAATTACACGTAAAAACTATTTTAAACTTTTTTTTAATTTTGTGTTTAAATTCTCTACTTCCCTGCCTCCCTCCTTGATGAAGGCAAGCAATTTGATATAGATTATACATGTGTAGTCATGCAAACTATATTTCCACAGTAGTCATGTTGCAAAAGAAAACAAAGACCAAAAAAAGAAAAAAAGCCAAAATAAAGAAAATTAATTTTTAAAAAGGATTCTTCAGTCTGCATTCAGACTCCACCAGTTCTTTGTCTGGAGTTTGATAGCATTTTTCCATCATAAGTCCTTCAGAAATGGATTCTTGTGTTGATAAAAATAGGTGTCTTTAATGAACAATTGGTCATTGTACAATACTGCAGTTACTGTGTACAATGATTTCCTGGTTTTCCTCATTTCATTTTGCATCAGTTAATGTAAGTCTTTCCAGGTTTGAAAAGGAAGAATTCTTGGTTAATCAATTTTTTGAATCAGTTTTTAAAAAAAGAAAAGAAATAATCTGCATATGAAAATCATAATTAGAGAGTACTAGGAAAATAGGAAATTTTAAAAACAGATTATACCAGCTCTGCTATCTTTGTTACAGTCAAAAAATACGTTATTCACTAACAAAGTGTGGTATTTTAAGTGCTACCAGTAAACTTGAGTCCTTCACTAGTTACAGTACTTTTATAAAAAGTACATTTGACTACACTGTCTACAATATAGAGTCAGTAGGTGACACAGTGGACAGAATGTGGGGCCTGACGTCATGAAAACCAGAATTAAAATCTAGTCACTTACCAGTGTTATAACTCTAGAAAAGTTTGTTTAACCTCTGTCTGCCTCAGTTTCCTCAAGTATAAAATTATTATGATAAAAGAACCTATCTCACAGTGTTGTGGTAAGGATAAATGAGATAATATTAAAAAAAAAACCATTTAATACAGTACCTGACACATAGTAGATGGTTTATAAATGGTTGATATCTTCCCCTCTCCCTATAACTGCCAACCTTCATTCTCTTAAAGAACAAACTTCTTCAAGTTGTGTTTTCACTGATAATTATTTTTGTTCATTTTCCCTTAAAAATGAATCAAACTTTTTTTCTGGGAAAAACACATTTTAATTTTATTTTTGAATATATTTCATTGATACCTTGTATCTTACATTGTTTATCATATCCTTCACTTCTTCCCCTCGTAGAGAATCATTCCATAAGAGTAAAAAAAAAAATGGGCACTGACCATTCAGCAAAACAAACAAGATACTAAAAAGAATGTCTGGATATAGTTAATGCTCCATACCAGTACCTGCCCACCTCTGCAAAGCAGCAGGAATGAGACACCTTCTCCTGTCTTCTTTGGGCCATTCTGGATCACTAGAATTTGGCAACATTCAATTTCATGTGTCCTATTTTTAACGTTCTTTCCATTTAGTGTATAGTATAGAATTTGCTAATACTTTCACATTACCATACACTTTTCTTTTTCAAAGACAAGAAATTAAAAAGATTTCTCGACTGAATATTTATCTGTTTTTCTTTTTCATCTCCCTCCTACTCTCCACTTTTTTTTAGGATAGCATCTGAGCAAGACTTTTTATCTACTCTCCTGAGCCAATTCTCAGATTGTCCTCTGAAAGTGGGAACTCTGGATAACTGTTTCATGGAACACATACTTCCTCAGCTGAAGCTAGCTCCCTCCTGACTTGTATCTTTGCACCATTCATGTTTTCAGAGAGAGATTCAACACATCAGCCCTTTCATGACTCTTTTT
>JAQQSW010020992.1:0-10747 GCA_028646575.1 Pseudocheirus occidentalis | reverse complement strand
TTGAAGAAGGATGAAGAAAGAGGATTAAGTGTCTAATGTTCTTGCATTCACTCCTCTACTCACTGAGAATCTGGGCAAAACTAAGGAAATGCAATTGGAAAATATTCAAGTTTTACCAGTAGATCTAAATCTATTATTTAGAGACTTTTAATTTAGTACACACACATATACACATACACACACACAGAGATTAAAAAACAACAGAAAACAAACCAAACCAAAATTTAAATTTAGGTAGCATGCTATGGAGTATTTAGATCTTTAGTCAGGAGGCATTGCATTCAAATCCTGAGTTTGATAATTACTAGCTATAAGACTATAGTCTCTCAGCCTGTCTCCTTATCTTTAAAATGGGAACAATTTTATATATATATTCCCTACTCAGCAGCATTATTGTGAAACTCCAATAAGATAATATGTGTGACATTCTTTACACACTAAATATCTTGCAAATGCCAGTTGCTTTGCTATATTTATGGAAGCAAGGAGACAGACAAGATGACAGGACAATTCCTTTCCAAAATACTATGATCTCTGCATTTGTAGTTCTTTGGTAGTCAAATATGTTCCTGTTGATATTTCTTATCTCATATTTCCCACCACCATCAGTAGGATTTATGTTTGAATAGTGGCTCATATCTAAACAGGGACATTATCACCCATGACATGCGCTATTATTCTAATAGCATGTCAAGTGACATATGACTTTCTCATATAGTTGAGTGAAATAACGTTTTTAAAATAAGAATGGTAACAACTTCCTCTTAATCCCAAGGCAATTTTCCCCTAGGGAAAATGTTACAGATAAGCTTCCCACAGGCATTTTAAGTACCAATAAAGTAATTCATATAAAGTATAATATAATTCTTACTTGCTAAATGTCTGATAAGTTAAAACACTTTTAAAAAATGAATGCCCCTTTATCTGTTAGCAAGTTTATTTTCTCCAATTGACCTTCAAACAATACATAAAGAAAATCTAGGAATGGTTGTTAACAAAATACCTTTTTATTTAATTTTGTATTTTTAAAATATTCATTTTACTTTCCTGACTAATGCAATGTAAATGGTTGATGGAAAGTCACTATCACATTTTTTAGTAAAAAACAAAACGGAAAAGAAAGAAAATAAACATCAACAGTGTTGTAGGTATATTTATGAATGTTAGCTTAATTAATATGCTGTCTAAAAGATGTGTAAATTACTGTATTGTTCTAGGGTTTGTGTACTGACTTTGCCAATCCCTCTGGGGTAAAGCAGGGTAAGATGTCATTTCAGGTTTATATCCCAGAAGACTAATTTTCAAACAAATATATGCATGATGTAATTGTTTAAAAGATTAGAAAGACTGAAGTCTTTCATCACCAGAATTTCAACAAGGTTTATTTCGGGCATTTGACCTTTTCTTCTTGACCCCCCAGAGTTTTTATTAAGTCTATTGCTTACACAGAAGGTTTACTGACTACAGCAACATTTGAGCGTTGCCAGGTTTTTCCTGAAACCAAATGGAACAGCACCAGCACCCATCAACGGTTTCTCTCTTTCTGCTAATTAGATGAGTCTCTAAAGCAATGTGTCTCTAGTAGATGAGACATATGTGTTAACTTTAATGAATATTTTTAATAATTAGAACAAGAATTTTTCAGGCCTCTGGAGACTTTAGTAAGTTGTATTCTCTTACAAGAGCCTAATTCTCTGTATCAAATCTTGGAAGATGTAATACACCTCCTCCCAGTCACAAAGGAGCACATGCTTAGGGGCACATTTTTAGAATTCAAGGAGCCTTACTAGTAATCTAGTCTAATCTATAAGGTAAACAAAATTTATAAATGGCAGAGGTGTGATTTCTCCCCCCACCCCTTCCTTTTTTCTCCCCTATATTTTCAAATTTCCTTTCCCACTAGATTTACTCCCACCTTGATATAGAGGCCTTCCACAGTTGCAGTCAGTTCAGTTTGCTATCACCCTTTAAGGGATGTTAAGAAGGCAGCTATAGGAAAGGCATGAGATCAAAGAACTGTGGAATAATCATGAGACTACCCTATTGTACTCAGCAGTGGGTACTCACTATCTCAATGTACCTAGGAGCAGATTTGTACTTGCTTTGTACAGTAAGTAGTAGTGAGCTTAGCAATGATCATGCTAAGAGAGAGACTTTTGCACTAACGTCCTTCTAAGTATCTAAGGTGAGATCAATTGGAAATAGCAATCCTTTCAAAGACATGTATCTTTCATTTAATACATGTGTCCTAGACCTCTTTGAGATCTGGTGAAGTCCTTCTCAGAATAATGTTTTTAAAATGTTTGTAACATGTAGGATTATTATTTTTAAAATTTATTTTATTTTTAATTTATGGAATAAAGAAAAGCATTTCCGTAACAGTTCAATAAAAATGATTATTGCACATGAAACTGCACATCTACTGTGTACAACTTGCTATTCCTTTCAAAGATACAACAAACTTATCGTGCGCATGTTTTTCCTTTTTCTCCTTCTTGCCCCAGATGGCTACTATAAGACACCAATAGGTGTATATAATTATGCACACACATATATATACACATGTGCGTACACACACATATATGTATATAATATATTCTATATATGCTTCTATTTATTAGTTCTCTCTCTGGATGCAGATAGTGGGTTTTAAAAAAATATGTCCTTTATAGTTAATATGGGTATTTATAATAGACACTTATTCACTCAAAGTCAAATACATAGGGTATAAAGGAAAATAATTACACTGAAATACATTTAATAGTCAGTAGGACCTGAGTTCACATCTGACCTTTACTAGCTGTGTGACCCTAGGCAAATCATTTAACCTGTATTGCCTCAAAAAGGAAAGAAGGAATGAATGAAGGAAAGATGGAAAGGAAGAAAGAAAGAATGAAGGAAATGAAAGAAGGTAGGAAGGAAGGAAAGAAGGAAAGAAGGAAGGAAGGAAGGAATACATTTGTCAAAATTATTTTTTTAAAACCCATGAAGTTTACAGACTGATTTAAAGTAAGTAAAATCCTTGGTAAAAAGTAAGAAATCAGAGTATGAAAACAGCAAGTCACAGTGGAGAGAAGGTTGGTTTTGTATGGTAGGAGATTAGATTAAAGTCCTGATTCACTCATAAGAGTTCCATGACCATTGGCAGATCACCTAAATTCTTACTTAGAAGTCAATTGTTAATCTGAATTGGGGCTGATGAAATTGTAAGTCAAGACCAAAAATAAATATCTCAGAATTTGCTGTCTCTTTATAAATCACATCACATAAAAATGAAGTTGACAAAGCAACTCTTAATTTCAAGATATCTTTTTGTCCTTAGTCAAACTTTAAGACAAAACTGAAATATTTTGCTTTTCTGTAAATTATTTATAGCTGTTTTTCTTCCTTCCCTTCTCCTGTGATCACTGAATAGAAATCTATATAAACAGGAAATGTTTCCCTTTAATTCCTGCTAACACCTTTGTTATTTATATTAGCCATCATAAGTCTCTCTTCATGACACACCATCTGTTGCTGGAAGAATGACTTAGTTGGCAGAAATGTGTAATGTATTATGAACTAACCAAAGGAAGAGATCAATCACAGATGAGAAAAATAAGCTTGTTACAGATGCTGGATATGCTTGTGATCATATGTATATGTATATATGTATCTATGTGTATATGTGTAGATAGATACAGATATATATCTTGTACACCTCTAATAGCAATGTTAAACCCCCTTTAACTTACTTACAATGGTAAATGCAATTGAGAGGTGTGTTCTCTGTTCACTTTTGTACATGACTTTGAACTTGGTGTCTTCTGGTTGCTTTATAGAGTCTCTGATAGTTATACTATTCTAAGATTAAATACTTCCTGTTTTGAGTTGTGGAAACTCAGGCTTGTTTTTATCAAGAAAAAGTCTTAAAAGGGTGAGCTTGTAACTTCCATTTTAATCCAGATTCAAAATTTATGCTTAGGGAACAATGAAATGTTTAGCACAGTGACCAGCACATAGTAGGAACTATAGAAATGCTAGCAATGGAGAGGGAGGGATAGAATTTGGAAATCAAAACTTTTAAAAAATGTTAGAAATTGTTTTAACATATAATTGGGGGAAAATAAGAAATTAAAACAATAATTTACAGATGAAAAAATGATATATGTGCATATGTATGTATATATGTATGCATGTAATTTGATACACAATATATGCTATATTATATATAGTATATAAGATGATATATGGTCTGTAATATGATATTATATGGTACATAATATGATATTATATCACATATAATATCATATTACATATTATATGTAGGATATGATATGATTGTGTATGTAATGACTATGGTGCTCTGAATTCAGAGACAGAAACTGAGTTAGAATTATGACTTTAATGCTTAATACATATATGATCTTGGGCAAACCACTTGATCTAATGATGTTTACAATGTAAGTTCCTTGAGAACAGGGACTAGTTTTTGTTGTTAACATAGCACTTAGTAAATGTTTGGTTTTGTTGAAAAAAAAAATTCTATTGATGGTTGCATTAGTTGTCTTTTTCCCCCTCCCTAAAATGGAAGAAAATTGCTATAAAGGTGGTTGGTACTCAATAGAGGCTCCTATTTATGTATCAGTATACAATTGACATTTGGTCATGTCACTGTCCTCCTAAAAAATGGAATCCATTCTCATTTTCAAAATAAACAGATATTTTGGTAGCTTGTTGGCTTTTATTCCCAGGAATATATTTTATAGAGAGATTGTTGTTGCTTTTGTGATAGCAGTGGCTTTGACTATTTAATTTTTGGGAGGATCTTTGTCCTCAAGAGCTTTCTATAACTAGGATTTAATCAGAATGAGAACTTCCAAAATTATTTGAGGGTAGAGAAGATAATTTTTAAAGTAATTTCTTTGCAACTCCATGATTTACATCTCTAGGTGTAAAAGCAAATTACAAGGTCTTGGGGGGGAAAATAAAGTAACGGGTACCTTCAATATTACCATTTTACAGACCAGTCACATTTTGCTATCATAATTGTCAAATGTTGTTTGATATTTACAAATCCCATTAAGATTGCAAAATACTATAAGATTGAGTTATTGCCCATATTTAGACATTACTACAGGTTAAATGATTTCATTCAAGAGTGAAAAAGAATCACATTATTAAAACATTATTTTGGCTATTGTTTTTGAGTACTGTATTAGAATGAATTACTTTGTTAATTATCTTTATCTTCCATTGTCTTTTTGCTGAAGAGAAAATAAATGATCTTACAGTTGTCATAAATAACCCATATTCCCAATGAGGCAGAAAAAAACATACAATATTTGATTTATTTGAAGATTTATTGAATCAGAGAAAATATGGTAGATACAACTTAAAGATTTTTTACAGCGTAAGGGCAAATTGTATTTGTTGTCAAAAGTCAGTGTATAATATAGACTTCATACATACGTTCTTTAGGTTATAGCTGAAATACTGTTCAAGAACGCTGTGTTCTTTTTCCTGACTTTTTTCTTCATTAATTATAAGTGTCCCTTTGCAGCAGAGGAATGTAATGATAAGTAGAAACCTATGAGGTAGGTACAGTTAACAGACTACTTCTTCAAATGGTATTTCTCTTGGTTTCTACTATAATACACTGTCTTATTGATTTTCTGACATAGAGGACCCTAAATTTTCATTCTTCCCTAGTCCAATTCCTCTTTGTTTCATAGGGATATGCCTACAACTCCTTCTCATTCCAATCATCCCACAAATAATTAGTGAGTGACTATTATTTGCAGGCTATGGTACTAGATGCTGAAAGGTATTCATAGCTGAATAACGTGCCTTTAGATGCTTATAATAAAATTTGGGGGGAAAAAGAAAACATTCAAATGAGTATAGAACAATAATGAATTTCCTTGGGTATCTCATCTAATCTTATGATTAGCCATCATTTCTTTTGTGTTTATCCTTTGTTTTTGAAGAGGACCATGGCATAGTAGATAGAGCACAGGGCTTGGAATCAGGAAGATTCACCTTTCGGGGTTCAAATTGGGGCTCAGACACTTACTAGCCATATGACCCTGAGCAAGTCACTTAACCCTGCTTCAGTTACTTGTCTGTAAAATGATCTAGAGAAGAAAATGGCAGATCACTCCTGTACCTTAGCCAAGAAAGCCCGAGGTTTTAAAGAGTTGGACATAACTGAAATGATTGACAGGCGACAACTGTGGCAATGATGTCTCCACTCAGTCTTTCTGATCTTTCTCCAGAAATTTAGTCCTGCATATTCAAGTGTGTGATGTATTTCCAATTGCCATTGGGATATTCTGTTAAAACTCAAAACTTACCATGCATAATATATATATATTTTTTGCCTTTGAATATTTTTTCCCCTTCAAGCTTTGTTGTTTGTCAGTAGCAACAATAATTTTTTCAGTTGCTTATGATCAAAATACTGCATTCTTGACTCAGAATTAAAGAATCTCATAGTTGAAAGGACTTGCAAATGTAATTCAGTCTAGCTTGTACTTGAACAGAAATAATTTCTACAAAGTCCCCCCCAAATGGTCATCTAGATATTTCCTGAGGTCTTTCAGTGAAAAGAAAATCACCAACTCTCACAGAAGCCCATTTCATTCAATAGAAATGGGTATACTTTGGAGCTGGTCACTAGGAAGTTTGATTATCAGGAAATTTTTCCTTACATTAAACTTAAATCTGCCTATCTGAAATTTCTGTTGACATTTATTAAGTACCAGGAACTGTGTTAAACATTGAGGTTATAAATACAAATAAGCAAGACAGTCTATGCACTTGAATAGCTTACCATCTATTGTGAGAAGACAATATATAAAAGGGGATCTCAAAACAAGTGTGTGTTGGGGGGGTGGTAGATGAGGCAACATCTCACATATCAGAGTCAGAGCCCTGGGTGGTTCCTGGGATGGAGTCTAAGTTTCTAGTAGGAAGAGTGTAATGATGAAAGGTAGAATAGAAATGGGTATACTTTGGAGCTGGTCAGTAGGAAGTTTGATTATCAGGAAATTTTTCCTTACATTAAACCTAAATCTGCCTATCTGAAATTTCCATCAATTGTTCTTAGCTCTACTTTCTGGGACCAAGAGGAACATATTTAATCCCTCAGCCATATGCCAGCTCTTTCGTTCTGAGGATTTAACCTAATTCTCTGTCCATAGCCTTCATCCTTTTCTCTTTATACTTTCTCGCTTTTTAACCCCATCAACTGTTGTAGATTCAATGATCATTTTTATTTAAGTAGCTCCCAAATCTATATATCCAGTCGTAGTCTATACAATGCTATAGATATAGTCTGGCTGAGAGGCATGAGATTAATAGGACCATCTTACTCATTATGGATAATTATTCCTTTCTTTATGCAGCTTAAAATTAAGTTAGCTTTTTAGGATGCTTAATTATACTGTTGATTAATATTGAGCTTTCAATTAATTAAAACCTATAAGACTTTTCTATAAGAATTGTTGTTTAGTTGTTTTGCTCCCACTAGGCCAAAACTAATGCATCAAATTTTTTTCAACACACATATGGGACTTTAGATTTATCATAAGATTAAGATTTATACCAGAAAGTGACCTCAAAGGTCATTTTCTCCTGTTCATTATATAGATAAGGAGATTTAATGATTTAACCACAATCACAAAGGTAGTAAGTGCCAAAGTAGAATCTGAACTCATGTCTTCAGACTTGAGCTAGTGTTCTTTCCACTGTATTATTAGAATTAGATTATTATATACGATCCATCATTGTAATTTATTGAGTTCTTTTTGGATAATGGCCATATGACTCAATACGATATCTATCTCTTCTAGCTTTATGTCTTCTGGAGATTTGAGAAGCATACTATTTGTATCAGTCATTGAGAACAATTTTGATTGGAGATTAATCCTTAATTTTGGATTGAAGAAAATTGGCTCCCCTCTATCCCACCAAAAATAAAAAATATACAGAAATACCAAAAAGATGAGAAATTTAGTAAAATTTTTTTATAATATTAAAAAAAGGAAAGATGAATGATGATATAAGTTTAAATATTGAAAGACAGCTGAATCAACTAAAGACCGAATAGGGCTAGAAACTGTGCAAGATTTCTTGAACGATACCCTGAGATTATTAAAAGGCACATTTAAAGAAATTAAGTAAGACCTGGCAATATTCAGAAACTCATAAAGCCAAATAAAAGTAGAGCTTGACTAAAGTAAGAAATGATGTCGAGAGTAAGTGAGAATTGCAAGATTAAAAAAAAATGTGAGTTCATGACAAAAGGGTCAATATGGAGAAAATATAATAGAAAAACCTAAAATATGAATAAAAATAACAAAGAAAAGACTTAGAATAATGAAAAATGGAAGTAAATACTATGTTGGGCAGTTGGAAATATAGACTTAGAAATCCACCCAATTGTTCAAACTATTTGACAATGTATAAAGCCAAATGACAGACCTATAGGATAGATTGTGACATAGTATCCTCTGGATGACTGATGTCCTAGAGGCCTTAGAGATGTGAAACAATCTGGAGACTATTATTTCAGGAAATAATCAAAGGAAATTTCTCAGAATTGGCAGAAACAACTGGTGAAATACAAATAAATTCATACAATGCCAACAAAGAAAAATCCAAGCTTTAAGATACCTCGATGCCTAGTTAAACTCAAACACTGAAACAATGAAGAAAAATACTACAAACTGTTAAAAGTGAAGAAATCTCATGGAATACCAATGAGCAATATTACAGACTTTTCAAGGAGGAAATGGAAAAATTGTCAAAATAATAAATAAATGCATATTGACTTGAAATTAGAAAAAAAAATTGTAAAACTAAGAAGCATGGGCAATGAAATCAGAATTACCTACCCAGCGAAAAGTACCGTTTTCCCAATAACTAGCATTAATTTAACTCTTTAAATCTTTCAAAGACTTTTCCTGAAGTTATCTTATTTGTCTTAACCCTATGAAGTAGATACTGTCATTATCACCACTTAACAGCTGAGGAAACCAAGTCTGAGGGATGTTAAACAACTAGTCATAGCAAGAGACTGAGACAGGATTGGAAGTCAGCTTTTCTCCTACCCAGCTAAGGGGTCTGCTGGAGTTAACCCAAACTAGCTCAATCAAACCAATTGTTGTATTTTTCAGTGTGTGCATTTATATCTGGGAAATTGACAAGTTATAAATCAAGTCTTTATTGTTTTCTTGATTGTCTAGACTTATGAAAGTGCTATTTTTTGTTAATGGTTCTTAAATTTATAAAACTTTAAAAAAATACATTGTATAAGCACACAATTAAGACTAGAACCACAGGGCACTTCAATAAACACCTATTCATCAATTTAACCAATTCCTAGTCTACCTGACTGTAGTCTATTTGACCCATATGTCTCCATTTTGTTTTAAAAAATACTATGAGGTATTTTGTGAAATCTTTTGCTGAGATCTATGGCATAATGAATAGAGAAAAACTTGATCTGAATTGAAGAAGAACTGGGTTTGAATCCTATCTTAGACACAAGCTTCTGGAAGAATCAATGAATTTCTAAGTTTCAGTTTCCTTATGTAAAAAGGATGATCATTATAGCACCCACCTCACAGAGCACTATATAATGTGAGCTTCCTTTTTTCCTTAACCTGATTTACCAGTTTAGTAAAAAAAAGAAAATTCAGTCAAAAAGGAAATTCAGTTAGACGTAAACTGACAGATTGACTTTTTTTTTTTTACATTTTGACTTTTAGTAATCACACACTTTCTTTTTCTGAATTCTAAAACATCCCTTCAAAAATCCTTTCTAGAATTTGGCAAGGAATTGATTCAAGTTCTTGAGCTTATGGTTTGAATGAAATACTATATTCCTCTTCCCTTTATAAAAAAATGGTAAATCATTTATCTATCTTCTATTTCATGCTATCTTTCCATGATTTTTCAAAAATCATTTGTGAATGGGCCTTCAACCCCCTATGCCAGGTGTTTCAGTTCCTTGAATCAGAGTTTGTCTGGGACTGGTGACTTAAACTCATCTGCTCAAAGAAGAATAGTTAGTTTGGATTTGATTCTGAGAAATATGGAATAACTGTTTAGTGTGATAAGAACCTTGGAAAAAGAGTGAAAGAAGGACCTGTGGGACAAACATGTATTTTTAGGAAACATATTTTAAAACATTCAGAGAACAGACTGGTTTGATTTCATGAGAAAAGACTCTAGAGTGGAATGTATTTCAAGAGAGAAGGGATTCTCTTCAAAAGTAATTATGAATATACAATTGCAAAAAATCTTAATGAAGAAGCAAAGTGGAGAAATATCTATAGAAATGACTGTGGTTGCGCAATGAACTAATGGGCTCAGCTTTTAAAAGAAAAGTACTAAAGGTAGAAGGGAGGGCCTTAAAACAAAGGATTTTTTACAACCAGTGTCTCTGATAAAGGCCTCATTTCTAATATATACAGAAAATATAAGAATACAAGTCATTCCCCAATTGATAAATGGGCAAAGGATATGAACAAGCAATTTTCAGAGGCAGAAATTAAAGATATTTATAAGCATATGAAAAAATGCTCTAAATCACTATTGATTGGAGAAATGCAAATCAAAACAACTTTGAGGTACCACATCTCATTAGTCAGATTGGCTAAGATGACAAAACAGGAAAATGACAAATGTTGGAGAGGATGTGGAAAAATTGGAACACTAATGCATTGTTGGTGGAGCTGTGAAGTGATACAACCATTCT
>JAQQSW010020991.1:0-10748 GCA_028646575.1 Pseudocheirus occidentalis | reverse complement strand
CATAAAAGAGAACAGATTGTGGGAGGGGCTTTACAGTGGGATCACTGTTTTGGGCTTGGAGGTAGGGGAAAGAAGGGGAGAAAATTTGTAACTCAAAACCTTGTGGAAATGAATGATGTAATCAACAAAATAAATTAAAATTTAAAAAAAGAAAAAATGCAAAACTGGAGAAAAAGCAGAGATTAATATTGTACAGAAAAAGTTCTGTTTACTAAAATATCAATAAACTTGTCCGTTTTGATTGCATTTGCATAGAGACATTTGTTTTTTAGAGAGTTGGTTTACTCTTTTTTTAATCAACTCAAGCAATAAGCCCATCTCCAAATTGTTATCCACATACATTCTGTAAAATCATACATTATAGGCTCCTAAAATAACTTTAGAAATCATCTAGTAAACGTTCTTTTTTTAAAACATGAAAAAACTGAGACCCAGAAAAGTTAAGAAATGTAATCGAGGTGTTACAGGAGTGATTAGCAAGGCCAACATCTAAAATCAGCTTCTCTGATTCCAAATCCTATGGCTCTTTCCATGGGAGCAGCCTAATTTGGAAAGAATCCTTTACTTGGGAGAATGATAATAGCTACACTAAAATTATGAGTATTCTTTCATTTCCCATACATGATATTAGAGAATACTAAATAAGTAGTAGTTTTTTGTATCCTCTTCACCCAAAGAGGTTATGATGTCCCTTTTCTATACTAGGCTGCCTAAAAAACCATGAGAGAGGTAGAAAGGACCTTAGGAAACTTCTATTCTACTGCCATCATTTTACGGACAATGAAATGAAGGTCCAGAGAAGCAAAAGGAATCAACAAGGATCACAAAACAAGTATGAGCCCCAGGCCTTCTTAATCCAGCATTTTTTGACTGTACCACAAGTTTGGGATTATGATTTATCCTGTATTTAGTGTATAACAAAATTTTTCCCAATACTCAAAAGGGAGAATTAATCCCAAATTTTCTGTTAGTGCTGCATCCCTGAAAATTTGATGCATAATTTGAATGTTTTAAAATTTAATTATAATGTGTCCCTAAAGTCTTAGTGCAGTTGTAAGCTTTATTAAACTATACTAAGTCTTTGGAGACACCCTGTATATACATACATTATATAGCAGTCAAATAGATAGACAGACACATCGATGTGTGTGTACATCTATATCATATATGTACATATGTAAGGGACTGGGGCTTGTAAGAATTTCGTGGCATTAGGGGATACAAATGAAACTTTAGTCACTTTGTATATTCCACCACAGCCTTTAACTAACTTATATTTAAGTGAGTCAGATAGAAGATATACCACTGGTATATGATTATTCAGCTGGACCTGCCATAGAGGTAAACAAAATATGTGGTAGTGAATATGGTTGAGCAGTTCAGAGGTAAGGCTCAGAGTTGTTAGCAATGGTACTACTTAGGTTTGGGCTTCTAGGATTTTCTCATCTTGAGTAGTTATTGTGCTTAGTGTGTCATATTTTTGAATGTCTATATGCGTCCAGGATACCAATTTGTACTACTCTAGAGCCTAAACATAGAAACATAGCATATATGAGAATCAAGATTGTTGACTAATGATGAAACTGTACCCCAATACAAACTAGAACTACCTATACAATTATATTCTCTAAGGTTACTGCTCTTTACTAAGTTAACTAAGTTTCCCCAAGGAAAGGGTGTCCATTGGTGAGCCCTAACACATGACAATAGAATTCTCTCCCACTAATATGCCATCATACACTTTAATCCATTTTTCCTTTCAAATTTTAAAACAAGTCAGAATCATATTTGACAGTTAAATTCTTGGTGCTACAAAAACTGGAGCACTTCCAGAGAAAAACAACCAAGACAATAAAGAATTGGGAAATCATGTAGTTGTAGCAGCAGCAGAAACAGGAAGAAGAAGAAGAAGAAGAAGAAGAAGAAGAAGAAGAAGAAGAAGAAGAAGAAGAAGGAGGAGGAGGAGGAGGAGGAGGAGGAGGAGGAGGAGGAGGAGGAGGAGGAGAAGGAGAAGAAGTCATAATAGCTAGTTTAAAAGTATACAAATCACTTTACAGGTAGCTTAGTTTATCCCCCAGACACCTGGAAGTAGGTGATATTATCTACATTTTATAGATAAGTAAACTGAGGCAGCCAACCACCTATGATATCAATGAAATCTATAGGTTGTTCATCAATTATCCCTCACTTTTCCCACATGACTGGTCATTCTTTTCATATATTCATTTCTTTGATGATATCTTTCATGCTGCTTCTCATTCATAATTTCTTTTAATTATGTATCATAGTTTACTCATGCTCACACTGGACTTTCAGTAATTTCAGCTTTAATTGTTTATATATTGCAATATTCCATAACTTGACATCACAGTATGTATATTCATATATAAAAAGCTGCAGTATCTTTTTTCTGAAAAAGTCTGGTGGGGGGGGATATAGATATGTAATAAGGATATGAGAAGTGATTAGAAATGTAGGATTTGTCATTCAAAGGGACAAGCAAATCAAATTATTGGACAATTGAAGTCTTTGAGCAGAAGGTGTATCATGTCAAGGGTAACACAGCCTGAACTTGTTATAGTCAGTGCTTCAACTAAGTGCTCCTTGACCTTGTGGCCAGTTACCTTTCCACACATCACCAACCTCTCTTTATTTTATATAAATGCCATAAAACAACAAAAGTGGGGACTGTGTAGAGCTGAGTACTATCATATTGGCCCCAAATTTCAAAGCAAGCTAATTATTTTAATTGGGTGTGACTGATTACATCGTTAGAGAAAAGAGGGCATAGGGAGAAAAAGGCAGTGGACAAAGTAAAGATCACTCCTTAAATCTCTCTCCAGGAAGCATATGGGCAAGATCTGAAAAGGATTTAGCTCTGCCCTATTTAGCAGGATCAGAGTAGTAGTAGAGTTGAAATACCAGTCATCCAACTATATATTTCCCAGAGATACTCAATGACGTGATAGATGGAGAAAGATAGCTTACCAACCAACTGATCATTAGAATCTGTACAATAAAAAAATCTCCATGATTTGTCCTATATGAAGAGTTTTGATCTTTTGGAGAAGGTTCTACAATGTTTCAGCTTTGATGGACTTATCATAAAATCATTTGTCAGCAGGAAAATCTAGAGAAACTCATTATCTACAGAGAATAATTTAGAGCTAGTCAGGTGATATAGTAGATGGAGTGTTAAACCTGGGGTCAGGAAGACCTGAATTTAAATCCTGCATCACACAATTAATTATTTAACCTCTCCCATTCTCAGTTTCCTCATCTGTAAATTGAGGGTGTTTGATTAGATAACTCTAAAAAGTCAATCTCTAAATCTTTGGTCCTATGACCTTCAACTCAGATTCTGCATTAGATTATTTTTATGATGGTGGTGAGCATCTTTTGGAAGCCTACATCTTTCTTTTTTATGTTTTGATTGATATACATGTTAGAAATTCATTAAATGATGTTATTTCTGTTACTTTATATTTCAAGGAATTCTTTTAAAAAAAATAAGTTTGGCATGTGCATGGAAGATAACTTAGAGATAAATCTTTTAAAGCAGTATTTAGCTCTGAAAATGAATCATTTTTATATTGACAGCAAATACATATTCACAGTAAGTTCTAGCATTCTTTTGTTCAAATTTCTAATAAAAATGAACTCTACTATGGAATATTACTTGAAAAACCTTGGTTTTCCTTTCTAATATTCTCTGCAAAAATGTTCTCAATGTGTATTTAAGTACAGAATCTAATCTTATAACAATTGTTGTATTTTTTTTTCAATTTACATACTTAAGAACATAGGCATATGGGTTGATAGTTACTGTGATGTTCTCTCAGGCTTCCTTTTTTTAGTAATAAATTCTGAGATTTTCTTTAACACTTTTGATATTTTATCTGCCTTTATGTGTCTTAAGACTGAATGAATCATTCCTTCAAAATTGTGTTACCGCCAGCATAGATCTCCTTTCCATAAATTTGGTCTAGTTCAGATTATTTTCCCTTCTGTTTTCTTTAGTGCTGTTTCAATAACATCTCTAAGCACATCTGGGACTGAACTGTTCCAGTTCAAAGTTGGTTACACTATTTTCCTAAAAATATTTTTTTTTGGAAAAAATATAAACCTTTTGCAGATTTTTTCCATTTTTTTCTGTATTGCTATTATGCTTCCAGTTTCCCTGGTTTCCCATCAAATCTTTAAATTGGTTTTACCCTCCACTATTTGTTGTTTTCTTGGGAAACCTTTCTAAAAACTAATCTTGCAACACTCTCCCCCATAAAACTTTACTAATGAATGCATATTATAAACGCATCTTGCCCTTGGCTGTCATATCTCTCCACTTGGCAAGTACTTCCTGACTATAGTCATTTTCAGGTTTTCCTTGTCTCCTAATCATGACATTTGATATATGATTATTAGATTTCTGTATGAAATTGTTATGATTAGTGTTGATGTTTTGATTTAAATGATTAAACTTCTGTATTAAATTGTTATAATTAGTGTTGATGTCACTTTCTCCAGCCTTTTTCACATCACTATTTTAAATAGGCAAAATTGGAATTAAAATTGCACAAGGTTGTTTTTTTCTCTTTTTTATATTTTTCTCTTTGTGTTAATTATTGTCTTTAACAAGTCAATGGTCTGACTACTAAGTTCATTCTAGAATGACTCACATAAGTAATGAGTCATTTACTATCTAATAAAATATAATCACTTTCAAGTGTTGTCATATTATTCAGTGTTTGTCATATACAGTGGCTTCTAATTCTTGAAGAAAAATATTAATGGTGTATTGGCATAAGGATTCTACAACTCTTTTTATTTCTTATTACTGAGTTACATTTTCCAATGTATTTTTTTCTTTTTTCTTCTCTGTTCTCATCTTTATGCATTAATCAAGTATCAAAATAAATGCTGATTCAATTTTATCCAATTCTTCATGGAACTTCTTTACTTTTTCATTTCCTAAAACAGGTGTCAGTTACAATTTTTCCACAATGACCTTTTTGCAAATACTTGCAAAACCAGCTTCTTCAAGTGTTCTTAACTTGGTATCCAAAAATATTTTTATTAGAAAAACAAATTTTGATAGAAGTATGTCAATATAACTGGTGTTCTTAATAAGTCTATATACATTTTGCTGATTGTGCTTAAAACCATTCTGAGAAAACTTTTTATTCTGAGGAGTCCCTCAGCTTTACCACACTGACAAAGGGATCCATTACACAAAAAAGTTAAGATCCCTGATCTAATGCTTTCCACTTTAAAAATTATCTTCCATCTACTCCACATGTATCTAGTCATTTACATGTTGTTTCTCCAATTAGATTTCAAGCTCCTTGAGGGCAGGAACTGTTTTCTTCTATTCTCCCCTTTTTTATTTCCTGCACTTAGCACATCTGATACATAATAAGTATTTAATAAATAGTTACTGAGAGATTGTCTGAGAACGTTTCACATCCCATCTCCTATCCACTTGGTTATATTGCTAATCTCCCTGCCTATGGAATAGCATCCTCAAGAAAACATAACAACAATACCTCAGGGCAAGAGGGGGTAGTGGTATTTAATCTGCTTGACTTTGAAACTCCAATCCTGGGGTATAACTATCTCAGGTGATGTGTAAATACAAACTCTCCTTTACCAAGATAACTAATTTGCCCCCGACTGGACTATATTTCATAAATTTTCCAGTTTTCCTTTGCAAATATACGCAGACCCACAAACACACATACTTCCCACCTTTTGTTTTGGGGAAGTAATATAAACAATATTACCAATGCTTCCAGAAAGAGCATATTAATCAACTTCCCTAAGGATCAACTCAGAATTCCTCTTACTTCCCAGAGTAAAACCCTGTTTCCTGGCTTTTTGATTTTTAGATAGTATAACCATGTCCAACTTTTCATGACCCCATTTTAGGTTTTCTTAGCAAAGACACTGGAGTCGTTTACCATTTCCTTCCCCAGCTTATTTTGCAGATGAGGAAAATGAGGCAAACAGGATTAAATGACTTGTCCAGGGTCACACAGATAAGGTCAGAGGCCAGATTTCAACTCAGAAAGATGAGTCTTCTTGACTCCAGGCCAAGCACACCATCCACTGTGTCATCCAGTTACCTTTTTTCCTGGCTACCACCCCTCAATACTAGCTTCCAAAGTTAAAATGTAATATACTTGAGAAAATCCTGTCTAATTTTTATTTTTTTATCCCAAAATATGCACACTTTTTATGAGCACTGACATGCAAGTTATCAAAATATCCCAAGAAATTATATTTCTTTTTTACCTATGGATAAAATACATTTATTTACTTCTCAAGGAGACTATGTAAAGGAGTTTTCTATTTAGCTGCAATTTCCTTTTGTCTTTTGGTATCAATAATAATAAGAATCTCATTTTTGATACAAGTCAATTTCTTTACTAACATGTCCACTCAGCCATTGAGAAAATAAGGTGGTATCATGGGTACATAACTTCAATTTCTCTCTCAGATATTCATCGTTAGCAGAATGAACTGGGGCAAGCTAATATTTAACCGCAACTAACTTACAGAGTTGTCAGAATCAAATGAGATAACAATTGACATAAAGGTCTTTGTAATCCTTAAAATGTTAGATAATTACTAAAATGAGAGTTATTATTATTTTTGGACAATGTTTCCACCTTTAGAGTATGAACAGTTATATTAAAGTTTATACCAAAGTCCAGATTATTTTGAATTATCAGTCCCCATAAGTAAAGATAATGATGCAAGTCATTTAACCCTGTTTGCCTTGGTTTCCTCATCTGTAAAATGAGCTGGAGAAAGAAATGGCAAACCACTCCAGTATCTTTGCCAAGAAAACCTCAAAATGGGGTCATGAAGTTAGTTATAACTGAACAACAAAACAACAAAAAACATTTATATAAAGCTTTCTGTGTGCCAGGCACTCTCATAAGCACTTTAAAATTATTGATACATTTAATCCTCACAATAGCCCTAGGAGGTAAGTGATAGTATTATCTCCCACTTTACAGGTAGGGAAACTGAGACAAATAGAGGTTAAATTACTTACCCTTGGTCACATAGCTAGTAAATGCCAGAGGCTGGATTTGAACTCAGGTCTTCCTGATTCCTAGGCCTAGCACTTTAACCAATGTACCATCTATCTAACTAGTGGCCATATTTTCTCAATTTGTATTGTATATTTCCATCAGGTTGAAAGCAATTACCATATTATACATAATCATAATTTCAAATGGTATGGCTTTGATAGGACCTAATTGCAAATGGCCTAAAACTCATGTCTATTTTGGTGCCCTCTTCCCCTTTTCCTAAAACTCTACCACCTTCACTATGAAAGGAGAAGTGAACCACATTCCTTTTTTTTTTTGGAGGGGGGAAGGTAGGGCAATTGGGGTTAAGTGACTTATCCAAGGTCACATGGCTAGTAAGTGTTAAGTGTCTGAGGAGGAATTTAAACTCAGGTCTTTCTGACTTCAGGGCCAATGTTCTATTCACTGCACCACCTAGCCACCCCAAGAACTATATTTCTGCATTTCATAATTTGCCATGAACAAAAAAAATCCTCACTAAATGCCCAGCCTAGTAGCAAAGATCTTCTTCTTACCAGAGATTATGCTTTCCTGGCACAAAAAGTCAGAATAATCTCCAAATCATGCTGTGGTATCTAAATCAGACTTTTTGGAGTCCTAGTAAAATGTTAGACTGATAGACACCTGAATCACAACACCTTACATTACTGTTTTATAGATCAAATAAAGTAATGAAAGTAAAATAGTTTTGAAAATCTCAAAGCTCTAAATAAATATCACTTACCATTACATTAAGAGGATTATGAAGTTCCAGAGGCCAGAATTAAGGCTATTTCATGATATCCTGATGTATATTTCTGGTCAACACAGGGAGGCATTTTCTAGTCAGTAGAGCTTTTCAGAATGCAAAGCTTCCTATAAGTTTAAGATTGTTCAGGTGGAAGTTTGATCATCATTTGCCATGGATGCATTATATTATTTTAGATTTATTTTAAGGGCTTTATTTGATCACCATTTCAACCCTGATGGTTAAGCACTGAAAGCATTATTATTACCATTATATAGAGACAGAAACTGAGACTCTGAGGATCCAAGTGAACTGCCCATGACAGCATATTTGTCAGTGATACTAGATGGTAATATTACAATTGGACCATCATGTGAAAACAGAATTTTTACTTTTTAGTCTGGCCTCAGACCTTATCTGTGTGACCCTGGACAAGCCATTTAATGCTGTTTGCCTCATTTTCCTCATCTGCAAAATAAGCTGGAAAAGGAAATGGTAAACCACTCCAGTGTCTTTGCTAAGAAAACCTAAAATGGGATCATGGAAAGTTGGACATGGTTATACTGTCTAAAGATCAAAAAACAAAAAATTGTTACTCAAAGAATACAACACTGAGGCTTAAATTTTGTCTACCACATATTTATGTAAAAGCTATTACATTTTTGTATTTGCCTCCTGTCAATCCATAATGTGCCATCTTATACTATCACATCATACTATGTCATATAACCCTTCACACTTGAAATATGTTGGAGCTCATTGCCAGTGACTGATATTGTAGAATGGATGGTGAACTAAAGAGTCAGGCCAGGTAAGTGTATTTGGATAAAAATGCTGGTTTAATGGAGTAGTATAGCTGATTATATATCTTTCTTGTTTATGCATCAAAAGTTTTACAGTGAACTTCAGGATCACCAGTTTCTCACAGATGCACTCAGCTTAACATAGATATCAGCAAAAGACCTTGACTACCAGTGCACTTCCTGCATGCCCAGACTGCTTGTGGGATTCACAGCAATATTTCTTGATACCCAGTTGCTAAATATTCTTCTTGGGAAAAGATATGGCACACCTCTCCAGAGGGGACTTTGCACCCTCTGGATTCGAACAAGTCAACAAGTCTGGACTTGGACGTAGCTCAACAAGTCCTTGAACTCAGAGCAAGTCACAAGCCTCTGGACTCAGACACAAGCTCAAGAATATGTTAGGCTTGGCCCCCCCAGCTTATGCTGTCAAGTTACAAAAATACTATGTAACACTGGCATCCATATATATGAAAGGTGTTGCTATTTGAATAATATTGTACATTAAATTAATTTAGATGGACTTTCATTTTACATTTGAGAATATGAAGTCATAATAGGAAACTTGAATAGTACTTGGTTTTGTTCATTTTAAAGCATGCCTATACATATGAGCCACATAGCAATTACTGCCCCATTTTGGAAAAAAAAAAACTCTAAGCCCTACATCTGCCCACAATTTTTTCTGGATTAGAAGAAATAAACTAAGATATGAAATATATGCATCTAAAGTGGTTCCCTCTTGCCTCTGAGAAATGATACAAACTTCTCCCTCTCATTTCATTTCAGCTACAACCATCATTCCCCACCCCCAACTTTTCTATTAGGCTCCAGAAACATCTTCCTCTTGCAAGATCACTTAAGCGCTGGAACTCACGCTTTGTACTCTCAGCTCCTGCACTCTCCTCCCTCTGATTGGAAAGTGGGTTGCTCTCCTCCCAGAACCAAAATTTAAGAAGAGTTCCCAGATCAGCTGTCTCTTCATTTCCCACCTGACTACTCTTTTCTGGACTTCATCATTCCCCAGGACCTACCTGTACCTTCCCTCTCTTCCACTTCTTACCTCACATACATATTCTCTTCCTCATTAGAAGGTAAACTCATCTAGGGCCAGTACTTTCTCATATCTGTATTACCAGGCCTTAGCCCAGTGTTTAATAAATCTTTATTGAGTGACTAACTTGGATATTACAATTGGACTGGCTCTTTGTAGGGCACAATGTCTCCACGAAACTATTGCCTCAGTTGGACTTGCTTCCCCTAGGATGTGGCATCATAGCTACACAAGCAAATCTGCTGCTGGGCTGGGTCAATCAGATCACTTGCAGGCTTACTGGCTCTTGACTAGGCTCCACAGACCTAGATCACTGTTTTCAGTGGACAAGACCACGCTATTTTGCCATTGGGTAGCTACTGCCAAGCAGTGCCAGGCAAGCCACAGTCACTGGACATTGACTGACGGGTTAGGTTGAGGCAAGCAGGTTTCTTGGCTGGTGGACTCTTCTCAGGAAATAGCATCTCTCTGCTGGATGGGGTCGATCCATTATCCTCCTTGGCTTCTTCTCAGTGGGAACCTGCAGGTTTTGTTGCTGTTGTCATTGTTGTTGTAGTTGTTGTTTTCCCTACCCTCATCCATTGACTTGGCTGGGTGGTACTTTACTTTCTAGTTTGTTTGTTACCCTAGTCTTTTTAGCGGGAGTGCCACAAAGCTCTTTCATCTAAGGCTTTAGGATAAACAGAAGGCTCCCTTTTACCCCTTCAGAATCTGCATTTTAAGGATGATTAATAATTCTAGGTAGGAGACAGGAAAAAAATTGTCTCTCTTATTAACAAATACTTCCAGACTCAAAAGTCTTTCACTTAGTCACTCTTGTTGTCTTAGGGTAATTAGTTTCAATTCAGTCGTTTTCACTTCTCACGTTCCTTTGACAGTTCTGCATAAATGAGTGGCTAGTGACCAAGAAACCTAATGTAGTCCGTATCTTTAAGGCAAGTTTATTGTCTTGTAGCCTTTTTACTTGAAGTCAAGGTATTCAAGCCTCCCATGAATTCTGAAACTTTCACTCTTTACCTTTCAATGCCTCCATTTTTTTAATCCCTTCAACTCTCTCCCTCAGA
>JAQQSW010020990.1:0-10748 GCA_028646575.1 Pseudocheirus occidentalis | reverse complement strand
GAGGAATACTGCAGAACTATCTAAGTTATATATCTGCAAAAGTTACCAGAAGTCTTGCCTTTTATTTAGATGGAACTCAGAACATAACAGCTGGATCTTTAAGAGCATGAAGCAGCATCCTCTTACCAATGAAATGATCTGGTACTTGTAGCTATATAACCTCCAGGAAAGTCATAACTTCTCTGAGCCTCAGTTTCTTCATCTGTAAATTGGAGATTTATGTTAGATGACCATGAAGGTCCTTCCTAGATATAAATTTCTATTGAATACATTTTTTTGGTAAATTATACATCCACAGCTGGATATATATGGTGCTAAATTATAGAAGAAAATTTGAGTCAGCTATTTTTCCTTAGTTCTGAATAATTCAAGAGTTGCCACAAATTCTTAATGACCTAAATATTTCAGAGCCAGCATATTTCTAATTAGTTTTCATTAATTTGCCTTCATAACTTTTTTTTGCCTCTTACAAGGTTGCCTGCTTTATAAGACAAATTAACTGTATTATTAAACTCGTTTGTTCCTTCTGGATTGCAAAATTATCAACCTTGAGGCAGAAACTCATGCCAATTACAATCTTAAGACATCTTATCCAAACTGCTAACTCATGCTGGCTAAACAAGCCCTGTTTTAATTATTAGTCCCAGTGACAGTGTGCACTCATCATTCCCTTGTCTTTCTAAGCAAAAAGGAGATAGGGAGATGATGATGCTTTGGGGGAACTTCATTAAAATGTATAATGCAGCATAACCATAATTTGCTTTCTCACTCTGAATGAACACTAAAGAAAAGCATGTGAGCAATTATATTATGCCCAGAGGCTTACCTTTCAATATTTGGAGTCAAAAGGGCATGCTCAGGTCCCCAGTCTTGAATGATCCTGCTTTATACAAATCTACCACAGGAACAATGCCATGGCCTCCTGTTCTGTGTTACTAATTGCTCATCACAAGGCCACTCTCATTTAATATGGGGTGGGTAGTTCCATCTGGGGCAAAAAGCCAGAGCAGAGACTAGGGGCAACCTCATCCATCCCCTGCTGTTGTGCCAAAGCTTGCCAACCACAGTTTCACAAGAAATAAAATTGAGTGGTCAGAATGATGTTTCAAATATAAATATTTTGTTCTTCAAATATCAAACATTGGAAAGTACCAAATGAGAAGCACAATGGACAGCAATGACTCAGAAGTGGGCAAGATAAATTGAGTATTAGTCACTCTTTTGCAATGAAAACAACAAATCTGTCTTGAAAATTTGTGGTATTGCATGTGTTTACATCCCTTTTGCTTCCCTAGTTCTCCTTTTCAACAGATGACCTTATCTCTGACCTTATGGAGATCAAGACCAGGTGATATAATGCCCCTTAACTTCCATCATCACTGCCTCTAAATGTACTCATACTTCACCCACTTTCCCCTTCCTGCCTGTGGCAGAGGACAAACTATGTCTCTTCCCTTCTAAAACTAATCCCTCCACTGTGCTTTGGAACCTCAACTGGGACTTGCTCCATCCATTTAGAATCCATCCATTCAGAGTCATGTCTGCACCCTCTTACTTTCTCGTGGAACCTTTTCCTCCACTCTGGTCTCCTCTCAGCCCAGCTGTCCCTTTAAGCTACTGTCCTCTCTTTTCCCCTCACCAGCATCTTCACCAAGTTCATGTCCACTGTCATATTTCTGCTGGTCAAGTGCGTACCACTGAAGCAATGTGGTAAATGAGTTTGATGGAGGTACCGCTTTTGACAGAATGACTCTGTAATTTAACTAATGATAAGTTGTAAAAACAAAAACAGAAACAAAACAAACAAAAAAAACCTTTGATAATACTTGAATATGCCATTTCAGTAGACAGTGTTTGACACAAAAGGGAAAAGCTAAGGTTCTCTCTGTCAGACTAAGCCAGGTCATGAGGAAACCCAGATTCAAAGAAGAAACCTTATGACAGTAAGAATTCAGAGTTCTACTGAGCAAAATTGAGGCACTGTTTGGTAGAAGGAAAGAAAGGCATAAAGTAAGCTGAAAATGATAGTGCCATATCTTCCCTAACATTATAAGGACTTCATAGACAAAGGAACCTCTTACATATCCTTTTACCCTACATTCCCATTCCCCCCAACTACTGCACCTTGCACAGGGTCTCAGGAAGTGTTAGAGTTTAATAAAGTGTTTAAGTAAGTAACTGAATGGAGGAATGGATTGCAATGAGAAACTCATTGTGTGACCAAAAATCTGAGTGTAATGAGCAAGGGGTTTTCATTCTTTAAGACTGACTCACGATACACAGAAACCTATTACAGAGAGATCCATAGCATCATAATATTAAAAAAAATTGTGGGGACGCAACACTGAGAAATGGTTTTTCAATTGCCATCTTTATAAAATGTATTGTTACATGAAATATAACTTAAATTGGTTACTGGAGTTCAAACTAGAAAGGCTATTGAGAATCTATTAGGAGAACTTCAATGACATTATTAACTAAATGCTTGGTGTTCTATTCAGCCACCCAAGAGATTGGGTTAAGTATCATAATTAATCTCCATGAGCTTAAAATCCCGACAGCACTGATTCCACAGGCAAAGAAGACAGAATAAAAATAATAGAAGGAATAAAATAAATTGACCAGGTAATCAATCAACAAACTTATTGGTCATTTAAGTACTTACTAAGTGCAGAGTACTTTATCAAACAACAGGGGAGATAAATTCCAATTCAAATCGTAGCCTATGTACCAGTCAACTGTGGATTCACATAAACTTAGGTTAAGTTTAGAAATATTTTAGATGATTATATTTATCTCTTCTGTCTCAAAAACTGATCCAAGTTGAAGAATTTGATTTTTCATGCTGACCCATCATATATTGAAATTGTGATGTAGAAGGGATAACTGTAATTGAATTTGAGTCAGTCATGTGATTCAATCCTTGTGATTCCTTCTCTCCTGTTTTTCCATAAGAGTGGAATTTGTGAACTTGTAAAGTCAAGGTCAGGCCTAAATAGCCAATGACCGCTGGACTAAGAGACAAGGAAGTCTGTGTGGACATTGACATGGTGAGTATTTCACTGGAACAGAGTCAAATCACAAAGAAAAGCAATGCAAAAATTGCTTTCAATGCAAATCCTTGAATTTCTTTTCCCTCCTCAAAAGGATTCAGAAAACAATGTCTTCCAAATACCTCTCTCCCAGGGTTGTCTTGAGGTAATGAAGCTCATGGTACAATGCTTGGCCCATAACAGATGCCATAGAAGAGTTAGTTATTATGGCTACTGTTGTTGTTGTTGTTACTATTATCATTTGTGAAGTAGGCAATCTCTAATGTCCTTTCTGACTACACAAACCTGTTTCTAATTATAACAGTCCGTGGTTCACACATCAAGGCAGATCCAACGAAATGGAAATTTCCCTCCTATATATAAGGCCACACCTTCCTAAGAGTGACCATGATATGATGGATAGAGAGCTGACCTCAAAGCCAAGAAGACACGTGGTCAAGCCCTGCCTCTGACAGATACTTGCTCTATGATCCTGGCTGAGTTGATTAATCTCTTCAAGAGAATGTCTAAGAAGGTCCTTACCTGAGAGTTACCTATAGGAGTGAATTAAGGTTTAGTCCCTTTCTTATTTTTATTAAGTGAGTAAGACAGTGTTTAGTTTGACCCTCATCATCTTGCTGATGAGAAGTTAAGTATTTGAATGGGAGCAATAATAAATAAACTTGAATTATAATGCAAGATAGTTACTTTACTTTGAGGTTATTGCTAATGAAATCAGATGCACATATACAGAGAGAATAGAGAAATATCTTTAATCTATTTCCAATAAAAAGAGCATTTTATTAACCACTTCTTATGTCCAGGCACTATGCTAAGCTCTTTATAAATATTATGTAATTTGATCATTGAGATGTCTGGGAGGTTGGTCGTTTTTCAGTCATGTTCAACTCCTGATAACCCTGTGGATGATTCCCATAGGGTTTTCTTGGCAAAGATACTGGAGGAAATTTACATTTCCTTCTCTAGTTCGTCATTTTACAGATGACAAACTGAGGCAAATAGGGGTTATGTGACTTGCTCAGGGTCACACAGCTAGGACGTGTCTGAGACTGGATATAAGCTCAGATCTTCCTGATTCCAGGTCAAGTGTTCTATGGATGGCACCACCTAAGTTGCCTCTGGATCCCTGCAAAATAAGGGAGACATACAGGGGTTCTCTTTTCACATTGGGGAAGAACGTCGCTCCTGAACTTAGCAAGCCAAGAGTAGCGGCTTTATCTGCTTCCTGAATCATTTCAACCCAAGTTGCAAGATCAGATGTTTCTACTGGTTCATTTTTCTTCCTCTTACTTTGCTATCATTTGTTCAGAAGGTTTTCTCTAAGGATAAACTCAACAAATGAGTGATATCTGGGGATATTTCCTAGAAGATTCTGCTAAGAGCCTGTGAGGCAAAATATGGCAGTATAAACAATTGAGATTTGGGCATTGTTTTGTGTCATTCTGTGTATAAATCTATACAATATTTGTGGAACAGCTGTACTGCTTGGGGGAAAAAAATGAGATGAGGGGAGTTGAGGAGAATCACACTATGATTAAAGGCTGCACAATAGCCTTTATCCCAGGGAGGTTATTCAGGGAGGTTACATTTTCATCAGCTTACTAAAAGACGGCTGAATCTGACCCGGCCCTTTTGCTTTATTCATGCAGGGTTATACTGTTGGGACAGACTAGTGATGTGCCCACAGACACAGAGGTGAGGACTTAGACATCAGACTTGTGGCCTGTAAGGAGAACACCTGAAGCCTCCAGACACGATGCTGTCATCACACACTCCCTTCTGCCCCCCATCCAATGATGAGCAGATACATGCACACATGAGGATATGATACCAAGCCAGCCAAATCTGAGTTGTCAGACAAATCACAATTTAAGGGGAAAAAAGTGTTCTAACAATTAAACTCTCATTTAACAGTGGGGGTTGGTGCCTTCTGTGCTAATGCTTTATCCAATGGAACTACACCAGTCAGAAGTTCTGTGTATTACAGACAGCTGTGTACTTCCTTGGTATTTCTGTGGCATGAAGACTTGCACAGACAAGTAGGTAGATCTTTTGGGTGTTTTGGTTTGTGAGAAAGGCCTTTTCCACGCCATCATCTGGACACTGCCGCAGAGGTGGGGAACTAAACATTCCTAGGTGGGAGAAGAGAAGACTTGGCTAGACTGTATGCTCCTTGAGAACAATGAATGTCTTTTGTCTTCATATACCCAGAGCTCAGCACAATGCTTGGTATATAGTTGGTGCTTAATAAATGCTTATTATCTTCCCAACTAATAGCTAAGATACTTAAACTTTCTTCAAATATATTAAGAGCTGTCATACAGGAGGGTAATTAGTCTTCTTTTTTTTTCTTTTTTTCTTTGCTTTTTGGAGGGGAGAAAGGAGAGTAAGTAGGGTTAAGTGACTTGCCCAAGGTCACATAGCTAGTGTGTCAAGTGTCTAAGGCTGCAATTGAACTCAGGTCCTCCTGACTCCAGGACACCCATTAGACTTATTCTTAAAGAAAGAATTTGAAAAAGACTTTGACTCAATCAATATTTTTCTAATCACTAGGGCTACCAAAAGACTTGCTATAATACTGGGTCATCACAGCAAAATTGTAACATCTCTGAGCTTCAGTTTTTCTCATCTGTAAAATAGTATAATAATCTTTGAACTTTGTGGTATTTGTGGTATTAACACATTGCTCTACAAACCTCAAAAGCCTCTGTAAATGTAAGCAACTGATGCTGCTACTCCTGCTACAACCTCTCAGGGATGTCGTGAGGAAGGCACTTGGAACTACCTGTTAGAGTTTGGGCATGTGATCTAACTGCCCCCAGGCATCAGTTTCTTCATCTTTAAAATGGGATGGTGAACTTAATGACCTTTGAGAATCCTTCCCAGTCTAAATCCCATGTCTTTAACTTTAATGCACTATTGAAAAGTAGTCTCTTTGTTTTTATTTTGTTTTGTTTGCTAATATAATGGAATGAGTTGCCACAAGAGACAGTGAATTAACTCTGACTCAGAAATTCTTGAAGTCTAGGACAGTTTTTAATTTACAAAAAAAAAGTCATCAATAAAATATAACTTTGCCAAAAAGAAAAGATCAGAAAAGCCTTTACATTCGGTTCCACATTCTCACCCTCTTTTACAAAAACAAAAACAAACCCCCAAATAACAAAATTTTGGGGTTAACAACTCCTTCTATTTTGCAAGGGGAGATGTCATGCTACATTAAGCAAAGGATATTTTTTTAAGTTAAAGAATTCTCTCCCCTCCAAACTAGAGTTAAGGAATGCACACATACTCCACATTCCAAACAAAGTCAACCATCCTCATCCTGCCCTCTCTCACTTCTGTTCTTCTCGAGTCAGCCAAGCTTTGTATCTGGAAGAGCTCTGGGCTCTACACTCAACACGTTTTGGAATCATTCAGTTCCTTCCAGACCCAGCTCTCTTGCCACCTCCTCCATGCAGCCTTTTCTGATTTCTCTGAACATTAAAATATAAAAATTCTCTTGGTACATGGCTCTACCCAAAGTCACCAAAACTTAGACTAAATAAGTTTGAGGTACTATGAGCAGTGAAATTAGTTGAGCCACATGTAACTTCTCTACATTTAAAATACAGTTTCCTACCACCTTAAATAGTTTCCCTAAAAATCTTATTTTAGGCTCCTATTGTGGATAATCTGTATTTCAAACTAAAGTTCTTAGGTTGCTCCTTGTTTTGGTTGTGTTTCTGTTGCGGGGAGGGAGGAGAGAGACATGATGGCAAATGATTCATTAACCCCAGAAAATGAAAAATAAAATGTTGCATAATGTGATGCAATGGAAAGATTGCTGGATTTGGAGTCAGCTTTGTGAAGGAGGTGAAGCTTCAGGGCACCTTCCAACTCTGCATGTGTGGTCCAGGTACACTCTGTAGTTCCCTTTTGTAGGTTGACTTCCCCCTTCCCCCATTACCTTGTGAGCTCTCTGAAGGCAAGAACTACTTTTTTTGTTTGTTTGTATTTCTATGGTCCAAATAGATAGAAATGGTTTCTCACTCTGTGTTTCACCATTGTGCCTCCTAACTTAGTTACATACATATCTCATCCCTACTCCCCCTCATTTGATTGAAAGGTCCTTGAGCTCTTATTTCAGATTTGACTTTATCATTATATCCCTAGTGCCTTTCACAAGGCAAGTAAATACTTGACAAATATTTATTGAAATGAAACATTTTATTACTTGGGATTTTAAAGGCCTTAGAAAGGGCAGCGTGAGCTCTGATGTCCTGAAAATTTCAGGGAATCAAACAAGGAATGAATGACATTTAGTAAAAGCGGTGGAGAAGAGGAAGCTTTGTTTCATTTAGGGAAGCAATGGTTGATGGTGTATTTCTTCAAGGCAGAATTCTCCTGGGCTCTGTGCCCAGATACAGGGTACTAGAGAATGACAATAGTTTCCATGACCTGTTTTATTAAAGCTGTTCTCAAAATACAAACTAAGAACCTGATCACATAAAGTGAGAAGTCTTTTTTTTCTAGGTCTGGATGCCTATTATTCTCTCTAGAATATCAGGGCTCTCCTGTGTTCTAATGTACCACTACCAATGACTTGTCATTATGATTGCTTCCATGAAAATACAGGGACCTAGGGAAGGAGGCCTGGAGAAGGGAAGCTGTTCTGATTCCCCTTATAGTCCACTATAAATCCATGCTGTGGATGCTTTGGCCTTACTTGCTTGCTTCAATTCGTACTTCATGGACATCGCCAGTCATGCCATGGGTACTCCACTCAGCTCATTGTCTTCCATTCCTCCTCACTTTAGAATAAACTGCTTCAGGAACCAGCCTGGGCTCTGATAGGATGGATAAGCCTTCACTTTATCTTACCCAGAATCTGACTTCTAAGTCACTTCCCAAGCTACTGCTCTCCCATGCTTTTCCAGCTCCTCTTCATTTACTATCCTCTTTCCTTAGAAAGAAGCCTTCTGAGAGTAGGGACTATCTTGCTTGCTTTTATTTGACTTCCCATTACTCAGCACAGTACTATTTATTAGGTAGTTAGTAATTCCTTGTTTAGTGGTCCTTCTATTCCTCCTTCTGATTTCGCTCTATCTGTGGCAACACCAGTCACTCCATCTCTCTTGTTTGTAACCCTACAATTTTCTTTGACTCTTCTCTCACCGTCATCTGTCATAGACAATTTCATTCTAGGAACTAGTCATTCCATCCCTGAATCAACCCTTAGATCTGTTCCTTCTTTTCTATTCCTACTGCAACCACCTTAATATAGACCCTCACTACCAATAAACTATATTTCTTTTATTTTTAATTTATGAAATAGAACACGCATTTCTGTAACACAGAATAATTTTTTTAAAAGATGATTGGGCATAAAATTGCAAATCTTTAAGTACAACTTGTTATTCCTTTTAAATATATAATAAAAATATCATGCAAATGTCTTTTTTAGACAATATTTCCTTAGCTTCCTTGCAGGTCGGTTTGCCTCCATTCTCCCCTTTCTCTAATCTGTTCCTCATATATCTCCCAAACTGAGTTTCCTTGTGCACAGATCTTATTTTATCTCTTTTACTCCAAAATCTTGGATGTCTCCCTATTGCATACCAAGTGTCTCTGCCTAAAATTAGAGGTCTTCCGTGGCCTAACACCAATCTACCTTTCAATTCTTATCTCATGCTATTTCCCATCCACACATTCAATGTGTCTGCCAAACTGGACATCTTTTTTGTACTTTGTTATAAAAGTTTTTTTCCCAAAATACAAAGTAAGAACCTGATCACACAAAGTGATGTCTGTACCCTGCACTATCATGTCTCTGTCCTTTGTTCAGGTCACTTCATATGGTTAGAATATCATCTTTCCTTCAAACTTGTTAAAGTTCAACTCCAAATACAACTTCCTCTACAAAGCCTTGTGGCTTCCCCCAGTTGATAATGTCCTTTCCCTGAGACCTCACAAAATTCTTCATTCTCTAATTCTTTTATGCCCTTTATGTAATTATGTCTATCATTGCTGAGTTGTGGAGTCTTATCCCCTATTAGATTATAAATTTCTTGATAGAAAGAATTGCATTTTACCTAATTTAATATCATATCCAGGAATAATCAGTGTTTGTTGTTGTATGTTTGTTGTCTATTGTTACAAGAAGGCTCCTAGAAGTACTTTTTGATCATCACTTGTCTGATTTTATACCATTTTTATTTCAGTAAAAAATATACTTCCCCCAGACTGTTACATTTGAGATTTTCTACAGATTCAATTTCCACATATATTGTGTGGTTCATTGGAAAACAGTACAAATAACAAAGGACTAAACCTGTCATTTATTCCGTCTCTTTGTGAAACTACTTCTAAAAAAGAAAGAAATTCTCTTCTAAAACTGTATTTCCAAAGTACTACTGATTAGTTGACTTTGGGGCTTAGTTTTTTAATTGTTCCTGAGAGTTAATGTTGAGTAATGCTCAATTGATTAATCAAATATGGTAGACTTATGCAATGAAATAAATATTTCTTCCAATTGCCACATAACATTGATTTTAACAAGAAGCTCCTTGAGGTCAGAAATTGCTTTGGTCTTGGGTTCTTTTTTGTTTTGTTTTATCTTGTTTTTGTACCCAGGACCTAACACAGTGCATGGCACATAGTAGGCATTAATAAGTGAGTTCTAAAACAAAATGGGCCACATCAAGAGTTAGATTTGCTGAGTCAGTTTGAAAAATAAACACCAAGCTGTTTTTTTACTTGGGGACAAAGAACAGAACATTTCCTATCTACACACAAATAATAAAGAGTCAATTATATTTGGCTAGTCACACAATTAAATATACCAGATATTCCAAAAGCCTAAGCATTAATAACTTCAGAAGTATAAATTCTATAGACTTGTAAAAATTACATTAAAGATAACTATAATCTAAAATATGTTTACTTTTACTAAAGCTCAATATAACCACTGTATTGTGCAACAAATCACTCTAGTCAATTTTTCAAACTTTATAATTGTTTTTTGTTTTCTTGTTTACATCTTTCATTTGCATGAGATTTTTGAGTTACAAATTTTCTCCCCATCTTTCCCCAAACCCAAACCCCAAACCAGCGATGCCACTGTAAAGCCCCTCCCCTGATCTGCTCTCTAACTTTCTGGTAGGGCAGGAAGGGTCTCCCTACCCCAGTCACTGTATATCTTTTTTTTTTAATTGAGTTTTTATTTGTTTACTTGTTTACATTATTCATTTTCATTACATTTTTTGAATTACTCATTTTCTCCCCGTCTTGCTCCTGCCCCAACCCTATAACAGCAATTCTACTGTACAGCCCCTCCCCTGCTCTGCTCTCTTATTTTCTGGTAGGGCAGGAAGGGTTTCCCTATCCCAGCCCCTGTATATCTTAATTCCTAGTTGCAGGTATTGCAGAACTTTAACTTCTAGATTCTGTCTATTCCTCCCTTGTCACCCACCCCTACTAGAAGGACACTCAGTTCAATACAGGCTACGGATGTGTGATTATACAGGACATCTTCATAGTGGACAGATTGTGACAGTGATCATCTGTCTCTCTTTCCTATACCTCCTCCCCCCTTGTTCTGTTCTCTACCCTGTCTTTGTTTACTAAAGTGTGTGCTTCCTGCATCCCTCCCCCAGACCCTGCCCTCTCCTCCATTGTCCCCCCTCTCATCCCCATGCCCCCTATTCTCCTGTG
>JAQQSW010020989.1:0-10748 GCA_028646575.1 Pseudocheirus occidentalis | reverse complement strand
AGGGAGTTTTGACTGAGCTGTCTTCCTCCCGCTCCATGCTTTGGTCTTTTTTGTTCATAAAAAAGGATTCTAGAGTTTTACTGCTGTTCCTAGCCTGCTTCCTTTTTCTCATGTTGGCCAGTCTATTAATTGCTTGGTTTTTTTTATCTCTGTGGAACTCTGCTTCCTGGAGGGGGAAAGCTCTGTCCCAAATCACTGGGGCCCTCACAGCTGCCAGAGCTCTTAGTGGGGTGCTGCAGCCCCACCTCCCAGCCTTGGCTCACTGAAAGTGCAGCCCAGGACCACCACTCAAGACCATGATCCAGATCCAGGCCACTCAATGCAAGAGCCCTTGGCCCCGATGAATCGCGTCAGCTCCGCTGCTATCTGCAGGCCGAGGGCTCTGAAGCAGCCCAGTGGGGGCCGCTGCAGCACTCAGACGTTCCTACTGTTACTGCCGCCTCCCACTGCTTCCTTGCCCTGGGAGCAGTTTGGCCGGACCTGCTCTTCTCCTCCCCAGTTAGCAAAATCCACTGACCTTTCTCTTAGCCTTTTTTTTCTTCTGGCCTGATAGATGTGGTAACTGTGCCTCCAGTGCAGCCACTCTGCTCTCCTATAGCCGCAGTTCCCCACCCATTGCCCCAGGGCTTGACCCAGCTGAGGTTTTCAGCTGTGGGTCCAGACTGCTGCGAAGAGGCCCACCTGCTGCGCTGCCTGTAGCAACAGATGTGCTTTCTGTCTTTTGGAGAGTTTTGGAGCTTGAAAATCTGTTTAGCGTCCCATTTTATGAGTTTTTTAGCGTGTTTGTGTCGGAGCTATGGTGCTTTGCTGCTTCTATGCCGCCATCGACTTTTTGACATCCTTGTCAAAAGATAGGTGTGTGGTGAGTTGTTTTAATTTGTATTCTCCTATTAGTGAGAATTAGGAGCTTTAGGAGAGATTGTAGGGAATATGGTAATGGTAGTTTGAATTTTCTGGAACACATAGTTTCCCACGTTTTCACTAGAATGTCTTGTCTTGCTTGGTTGTTCTAACTTCCTTGTTACTGGGGATGATTGATACTTCCTCCACAGGAGCTGCTGGAAGCAGATCTGGTGGCTTGGAGGGTACCACCATTCTCAAGACTCATGTGACTACCTGTTCTTCGATGACAGCTGTTCATAAAGGCCAGGCTGGAAGTATATCCTATAGTTTGGATGTCTCCATCAGGATTGAAAGGGAAATAGTGGCCTGAGGTTCATTCACCAGCATCTCTAGGATTGTTTGTGTTTTTTGTGGGGCAACAAGGTAGTATAATGGATAGAGTGCCAGTCCCATAGTCAGAAAGACTCATCTTTTTGAGTTCAAATGTGACCTGAGATACTTATTAGCTGTGTGGCCCTGGACATTTCACTTAGCCCTGTTTGCCTCACTTTCCTCATCTGTAAAATGAACTGGAGAAGGAAATGGCAAACCACTTCAGTACCTTTGCCAAGAAAATCTCAAATGGGGTCACAAAGGGCAGGACACCATGAAATGATTAAACAAGAAGAACAAAAACAATATCAACAACAAAGTGATCAAAAGGGTGATGTTGGCCTACCATGTCTAGATCATCTTGCCTCCTCTCTCTCCTGCAGGGGGTCCTAGATGCTTCAGCTCTGTAGATGAATAATTCTTTCTCTCTCTGGGTGATATGTGAGTGATTCTTGGCTCATTCCAACAAAAGCATGAACTGTTCATGTTTTTGTGAGGGTTAAATCCTGAAGTTAATTACTAAGAGCAATTGCAGACCCTCCTGCTGGGTAATCTTGCAAAAAAAAAACCCCAACAACATAGAATTCTATTGTACTGGGGTGGCTCCTTGGGGGCCTGCCTAGAGCAGGAATTCTTAATTTTTTGTGTCCTGCACCCCTTAAGCAATCTGAAGTCTGTAGAAACCTTCTCAGAATAATGTTTCTAAATGTGTAAAAACTAAAAGGTTTCCAAAGAAAAACATTTATATTGAAATAAAAATGTAACTTTTTACCTATCCAAGTTCATGGATCCTTGAAATCTATCCAGATACTCCTTTGGGGTTCATAGACCTTGAGTTAAACACCAGCCTAGAGGTATGTGTAGGCAACCTTTAAATATTCCTTTTAGACATTTGCTTTAAAACAAATAAAAACTACTTTTAGTTCCCTTGGCAGTCAAGAGCTAATAATATATTGGGCTACACTAAGAGAGACTAACATCCAGAATGAGAAGGTAATAATTCCTGTGTACTCTGCCTTGGTAAGATTATTACTGGTGTATTGTGTTCCATTATGGGTACTCCATTTTTAGGGAGGATATGGATAAGTTAATGAGACACACAGACACACAGACACACAGACACACACACACAGACTAACCCTCCATCAAGGAAGAACAACCAGAATAATGAAGGGCCTTGGATTCATGTCAAGTGAGGATAAATTGGATGAGCTAGGGAAGCTAGCATTTCTAGGATTGTTTGTTTAGACCCGCTGGTCTAAAATTGGTTTAGCCTAGAGAAGAGAAGACTTGGGGAAAGAATAGCCCCTTTAAAAGTATTAAAATGGTAGTTATACATAAAAATTAGATCAGTTCTTTTAAACCACAGAGGACAAAGCTGGGGGGCAGTGGGAGCATAAGCCAGAGTGGCAAATTTAGACGATGTCAAGAAAACCTTTTAACAATTAGTATCATCCCAAAATGAGCTGCTGCAAGAGGGGAAAGGTTAAATTCTTTCTTCTGGGAGGGGGTGGTGGGTTGAACCAGATGACCTCTATGGGACTTTATAACTTTATAAGATTCTGAGATTTGAGCATTTTGGGAGAATATTTGCATGTGTATGTGTGTCAAATCTTTATTTTATTTTTAATTAATGTTTTGTCTATCTATTAATCTATCATGGACATTAACTGACATATAGTCTTTCCCCTGTTCCTCATAGGGAACTGAACCTTGTGCAAAAAACAGGCAAAACAAAGACAATTTAAAAAGAAGAAAAAATTCAGCAAAACTGACATATCAACCAAATCCAATATTTGCATGATGTTCTATACCCATAGTCCCCCACTTGTGCAAGGGAGAAAGGGAGGGGCCTTCTTATACACAGCTCTTCTTTGGGGTCACTTTTGGTAGTTAAAATTTCACTGCACTCAGTTTATATTGTCTTTTGTGGGGGGGAGGTTTGACATGTTCTTTATCCATGTGTAAGGCAATGCATTTATATCCTTGTAGAGTATTAATACCGGGATGCTTAAAACCTTTAAGGGAACATTGGCATTCAGCTAAAAGTCTTGCAATAGACTTTTGACCATTATAAGTTAAAGTACCACAAAATTCATGTAATTAATTTTGAGTAGTAGTCCTACTCTATTGTATTTATTGCCACTCAGATGAGGAATGACAATGATGTAATCTGAGGGTATTGGCTTTATTGAGTGCATGTTGATGAAATAGTAAGTGAACTGGTCTTAGAGTCAAAAGAGGTGAGTGGGCACATAACTAGTCAATCATATCACCTCACTGAGCCTCAGCTTCCTCATCTGTAAAATGGGGATAAAATTTGTGTTTCACAAAGTTGTTAGTAGGAAAGGACTTTGTGAAACTCAAAATTTAACTTATTAAATTGATGTCAAATAATAGTCCCACATTGGCACAAAATGAGAATAAAAAAGAGTTCTTTGGTTTAAAAAAGACCCAAAAGATTTTCTGAGGGTTTAAAAAAGTGACTAAAAATGCTTTCAGAGCTTCATAGTCATTACTCAAGTTCTCCCCATTGTTCCTTGTCTTCACCCTATCACTGAAATTTACTTTTAATTGGACTTTTTACTCTGAACTTAGACACATCTCAGGCTCACATGACTTGGAGGCAGATCCTTATATAACTGTGTCTCCCCTTAGTCCCTGAATAGAAGGAAGATGCCATGATTGTTGTCGTAATAATAACAATGGCCAGCACGTATATAGTGCTTTGTTAAGCCCTGGACAATCTCTCATTTTATCCTCACAACAATGCTATGAGATAGGTGGTATAATCTCCATTTCACAGATAAAGAAACCTAGGCTTAAGACCATTTAAATGACTTATCCAAAGTCGCACAGCTAGTAAGTGTCTGAGAGCAGAATGCAATTCAAGTCTCCTGACGCTGAACCCAGCACTGTATCATCTCGCTGTCTAAAAGCACTAGCCTGGGAGTCTGGACATCTGGGCTCCAGAGACAACTCTGCAGCCATCTGGGCTGGTCACTTCCCCTCCCTCAGCATTCATTTCCTCATTAGTAAAATGTGGCAACTAGACTCAGTGATCTCTAAAATTCCATCTAGCCCTGAAAACATAAGCTACAACCCCTGTAATCTCATTAGGAAAAAAAAGGAAGGGAAAAAAGATTTGAGTCTTCCTTGAGCATCTTGGAAACATGTTTCCTGATGTCATTTTCACTCATTCTCATTTATTTCTTTCTAAAAATTGTTCCTTGGTGGGTGATGGGAAAACAAAAGGCAAAAGAACGAATAAACCTTTTCCAACTATTCCACCCAGTGGGTGACGATCACACATAGGTCAAAATGACCTGAGCTCAGCCCACCCACAGGTAGTTTAGCAGGCAATAGTTTCAGTAGCCAAATGGTTTTCATTTGTGTTGTATTAATTGTACACACTGTCTGATATCCCCTACTCCTTTAATTGGACTATTTGGGTAAGATTTTCAAAGATTATTTCCAATGATTGCAGATAGACACTATAACTTGGAGAGGGACCCCACACTGCTAGATTTCCTCAGACTTCATATACGACAGTTGATTTTTTGGGTAATTTAAAAATTCATTTTAAACTTAAATACAAAATAAGAAGAGAAAAAAAATATTACCATGTACACAGCAGAACATAGGAGAACATCCAATATAAAACAATCAATTTCCATTTCCAGAAAACCTATGTAATAAATTATATTCATTGTCTTCAAAGCTACCCAGTTTTTCTCTGCTTTCCTTGTAGGTTTTCTTTTGTTCTCTGCTGTATGCTTTTTACTTAATTTTTCCCTCCCTCCCCCCACCCTAAGAAAGGCTACTATTAAACAAAGATATAAATATAGATAGGTATAAGTGTGTATATACACACATAGCTATTTATAAACATATACATATATACACTCATATGCATACATGTAAGACCATCGTATGCATAAAAGCTGATTTTTAAAAGGTTTTGCTCCCAAGCTGACAGAAGGCTTCAGACTTTACAACTCTTACATAGCACTGTTTTCGAGATACACATTTGTCCAACTGAAGTAAGAACTGATGGAGAAGGAAGGAAATATTCATGCTGGTCCAAGACATAGAAAATGATTGTATTTTAAGTATCTGACTTTAAATTTGGGTTACATAAGAAGGTTGGTTCACACCTCTCAGCTCTTCAATAAAACATTACTAAATATACATGCCATCTGAATTGAAACTACAGATCCCGTTTCTTCAAAGACTGGGCAATCTTTAATATGAATTCCATCTGCAGTATTGCAAAGGGTCATAATCTAAGTTCAACCTAGCCTAGTTTGAGTCCTTGCAGTATAGCAGATGCCACATTAGAGGGCAGGAAGACATAGGTTCAAGTGTGACCTCTGACACTAGTTGAGCTACAAAAGAGCAATCCACCTAATCTCTAGACTTTGTTTCCTTACCTGGGAAATGGGGGTAATAGTGCCAGTAGTGTGGATTCTCTGACCTCACAGAGTTTTGCAGAAGCTCAAATGAAAGGACAGTTACCAAGCACTTTGCAATCTTCAAGCCCCATGTGAATGTCAGTTATTGTTCTGCATAAACACATTTCTCAACAGCAGAGATATAAACGTGCAGTTATCCCTTGCCCAGAGATTTGTTGGGAGCCACACAGATGCTCGAGCAACTGTGCTAATGGAATGCCTGCTATCCCAAAGCCTGCTGCATAAACTAAGCACTTAAAAAGAATCTTTCTTCCTTGCTATGGGGGTAGAATCCAGCAATCTTAACTTCAAGTGAAATCTTTAGCTTGGTCTGTACTTCAATGCAGTGCTTACTTTATTCACCAGGGGTCATCAAAGGTCTGAATTTTCTTTGTCTACCCGTTGACTCTTGCACAAACTGCACACTGCAGATCAACAGTTTTCTTTAGAATCTGGCATTTGGAAATGTGGGCTGTTATTCCATCCTCTCTCCCCCAGCCCTACTCCCACTACCTGGCATGAGAAATACATATTGCTCTTTCCAGATTGGTATCATGGATTTATTTCAGCAAGCACTTCTTGTCAAGGTTTAGAATGGAAACGCCTTTTCTAATTGAACTGCCTTTCATTAGAGAGGGAGCCTTACTGAAAAAGAAAACGGGGGGGGGGGTGGGAGGGATAGGCCTTCGTATCTAATTAGCTTTGCTTAAGTCTCTCAAATATTTTTCTATTTATAGCTCCATGCCATTGATGAGCAGGACTGTGTTTCTGTGGATATTAATAATAACTGACATTTATGTATCACTTTAAAGGTTTCCAAATCACTTCTTATATATCATATTTATTTCAATAGGTGAGAAGGTAGGTTTAGGGTCAGAGGGTTTGAGTGCAAGTCAATAAATGTATTGTTCAATTCGTGCTAGAATGTAAGTTCTTTGAGGTCAGAGGCTGATTTGCTTTTACTTTTATAACCCCAGTACTTGGCACATGGTGACGGCTTAATAAATGCTATTCGTTTATTCTGTAACTTAATGTGCTAGCTGCGTAACTTTGGAAATTAACTTGCCTTCCACGGCTTTGCTTTCCTCAAATGGAAAATGAGAGAATTACATTGGACAATATCTGAGGTCCCTTCTAGTAGAAGAACCCACAAGCTTTGGAGCGGTTTGAAGGATTTAGCATTAGTATCGAGAATAAGGAAATGCATTTATTATTAGTAATGACACTATAAGTACAGAATGCTTTTCTGGGCAGAGTTAAAATATGTATACATGTATATACATACATACATATACATACATACATATATACACACACATATACATTCTTCATATTGATTGCTATAGACATCTTTTAGTGCCACCAGAGTCAGTAGGACTTGTGCACACCTAGCCCCACCTAACAAACCAAATGACATAATTTGAAAAGTTCCAGAGATACATATTTTAGAAAGGATAAATGACTGAATGAGGTTGCAGGATTCTTTAGCCCTTATATAACCCTTTCTCTCTCATCCAAACCTAACTCATTACCCTTTTCCTTCTTTAGTGGATTAAATCAAACAGAGGTTAGTTCAATGACTTTGCCCAAGGTCATACCAGTAGTACTTGTCTGAGGCTGGATTTGAACACAGTTTTTTCTGACCCCAGGCCCAGTGTTTTGTCCATTAAACCACTTAGCTGACTCTTCTCTTTCTAAGCAGTAGGCTTCATCTTTTGAGAATGTTGTGGACTCTTTGGAGAAATGGAGACATTGCCATTGTTCTCCTTTCAGAACAAAGGTCATAGAAGCACAGCTTCCTAGATCAGAACAAAGGTCATAGAAGCACAGCTTCCTAGAGCAAAAAGGGACCTCAGAAGAAATAACTAGTGCAATGCCTTGATTTTATAGAAAAGAAAATGAAGGTCCAGAGAGGAGAAGCCATCACAAAGTCAGACGTAGAGGGTAAATAGAGCCCATGTCTTCTGACCCCTAAACTCAATGTTTTTTTTTCCCAAGTTCGGCAATATGTCACTAATGTTGTTTGACTCTGGGGTTGAAATGACACCAAGGCACTCAAAATCAAAGTTGGCATATAATTTTATTTTATCTGTCTGGAATAAGAAAGGTCCCTGAGTAATAAAGGAACCTGATTAGGAGTTGCCTATCAACAGCCATAAGGCTTTGGGCTATGAACCTACCTTAATTTTTTTAGGGATATTTTTAGGGGATGGATGTGGGAAAGATGGTTTAGGTTGTGATTTCATCAACCTGGGAATAGGGAACTCCTGGTGTGGATTCTCCTTTTGAGAGCAGGAATTGGTTACTCATCTATAACTTCATAGTCTTTGAGTGATGCCTGAGGCCCTAAAGTTTAAGTGGCTTATTCATGGCCACTGCATCAGAAATAGGACTTTAACCTATGTCTTTCTAAATCTAAGACCAGAACCTATCCATTATGCCTTGTTGAGTCTCATGGCAGCCCATATCAATGTAGCTCAAATATTTTGATGAAATGCTGAAGCAGACAGGAACAGTTTCCATGTTAAGAGACCAGTCTCTTTGTCTATAAGTACCAGCAAACTTCTGCCATAATTTTGGCTTGCTGTCACGTACCAGGTATAGATCAAAGCCAGAAAGTCTTTGTTTTTCTCTTAGTATAAAAGTTTCCTTCCCAAACCTGAATGCAGAATCCTCCCAGAGCCCAAATTCTTCAATGTGTTATTTAAAGGATTATTTCAACCTGCCATGCATCTAGCTGGTCACTTGATTTATTTAGAAGCAAGTACATTTTTTTTGACAGCCTTTCTCAAACTCAAAAGCAGGCAAAGGAGCTATTTCAAAGTGACATTTCAGCTGCTCTAGGGAATGCAATGGCTGAAGGGTAAGACTGGAGATCAGAGCTTACTTAATCTATGGGCCAAGAGGAGGCAGGTGTCTGTGGAAGAGATAAAACCCTGCCAGAAGCTGGTGAGGGCATTAAGACGTTTGTGAATTTATTTGATTCCCAAATGCCAGTGTTGGCTGATTTGGTTTCATGACAGAAGTTAGCAATAGGCTTCCCTCTAATCTCCCTTACCCACATGTCTTATTGTGCCTCCAGTTCTGGTAGGTTTGTCCCCTTCATAGTGAAATAAAATCTATTTTTCAGCAGGTTACTACTGAGTCAATCAACAAGTATTTTGAAACCTTCTCCATCTCTGCCTTTTCCCCCTTGGGTGAGATCTCCATGGCTCCTTTTTACTTCTTACTAATGTACCCCCCTCCCTAAAAATCTGTGCTGAAAGATTAGGGAAGTTGAGATGATTCCATTTAGCCAAAAGGAGAAAAAGCTAGAGAGGGAACTGACTGTGGTCTTCAGGTATATAAGGAATGGGGAAAATAATGGTTCACTTATTTCCATTTTCCCCTTGAGAAGAGAGTAACATGAAATAAACCATGTTAAAAAGGACATTGAAAAGCTGTCATGTATCCAGAAGAAAATGATTAGTGTGGTGGAGGGTCTAGAGACCATGCCAAATCAGGAAGGGTTAAAGAATCAGGGATTTCTAGACGAGATGAAGGAGCAGCTAGGTGGTACAGTAGATAAAGTGCCAGGTCTGAAGTCTAAAAGACATAAAGTGAGTTCAAATCAGGCTCATGCATTTAATAGCTATGTGATCAAGGGCAAGTTAACTTGACCCTGTTTTCTTCAGTTTCTTCACCTGTAAAATGAACTGAAGAAGGAAATGGCACTCTAGTATCTTTGCCAAAAGCAAAACCCAAACGGGACACAAAGAGTAAGTAAGATATGACTGAAATGTCTGAAGAAGACCGGAGGAGAGAAAAATTAGGTGGGAAATAAAGGAAATCTTCATATTTGAGGGAGTAATTTAGGGATTGGATGAGAGATGCAATTTTTTCTGATTAATTCAAAAGGGTACCATCACTGCCAAAGTTGAAGAAAATTATAGGCAGGTATTTGGTAAATACAAGGAAAAACTTATGAAAAACTAGAGCTGTCCAAAAATGGAATGTGTTACCCTATGAAGAAGTGAGTTCTCCATAACTGGAAATATCTTACGTGCAGCTGAATATTTTTCTAGCAAGGATGTTTTAGAGAGGATTCCTACTTTGGATAGGATAACTTTCAGAAGTTCCTTCTGAAAAAGTCTAAAATCTTGGGCACCAGAGGCTGAGATAGGGAAAGATAAACTGACTGTCTACATTGGAACTAAGTGGTAAATAAGATGTAAAACAACCAGAAATTGTCCAATATAGAATCAGAGGATTATGTATCTGGAGCACTACAGAACAAACATTATTCCTCTTCCTTGCAACAGTCCTTCAATGGTATCCATGACCATGAACCACCTCTTTCGCAGGCTTCTCCTTTTCCAGGTTCCCTCATGTCATATGAAATTTTTACTCTCCTCATTTTTCTCCTGTAGACACAATCCATTTTGTTAGTGTTCCTCTGCAAGTATTAGGCCCTTGATCGGACACAAAACTCTAGACTGATTAAGGTAGAGGCAAGTAACAGGAGCTACAAGCATTGCTCTTCCTTGCTTATCTTGGCTCATTTGTTCTCAATCACCAATTCTACTTGGCCCATGTGAAGCAGAGATAACTACACGAACAATTTATATTCTTTTTTAAACAAATTTTATTGCTATCTTTTGCTTTTTGCATAACAAAAGTTATTTGTTAAAGAAAAAGATAAGGGGGGTGGTGGAGCCAAGATGGTGGCATAGAAGCAGCAAGGTTTTGCAGCTCACACATAGCCACCTCAAATACCCATAAAATATGACTCTAAACAAATTTTAGGGCTCTAAAACCCACACAAAAATACAGAAAAACACATCTTCAGCTGAAGGCAGCTCAGCACAAAGGGCTCATTGCATCGCTGGGAGCCTAAACCAGCCCCGCCTGAAACTGTGGCTTGGCCCCAGGAAGCCAGAACAAGCTGCAGCTGGAGCCTTCAGGAGAGTGGATCAGCAGCAGCTGTGGCAGTTTCCAGAATTATCAAGCCGTAAGAAACAAGGGCTAAGTGAAAGGTCAGTGGAGTTCAGCTAAATTCGGGGGAAAAAAGTAATCTGGCTAAACTGCCTCCAGGGCAAG
>JAQQSW010020988.1:0-10748 GCA_028646575.1 Pseudocheirus occidentalis | reverse complement strand
TTGACAAATGTAATAGAATATTATGTCATAAAAATGGTAAAGATGAGCAGAATCAGAACCGTGTGTACATTAACCATAAATATCAACCAACAAGCACGTTTATGCTCCTGCTATGTGCCAGATGTCATGTCAAGTATTGGGAATACAAAGATAAAAATAAGCTACAAGGTACAAAGAAAAACTTCAGCCATATTTAACAAAAGCAAATAGTTATTGTTTATTTATTGTTGTGTATCTTACAATACCTATCTGTCAATATATATTTACCAGCAGAATACAAGCTCCTTAAGGACAAGAGCTGTTTGCAATTCTAAACCAATGATGCTATGATCCCAAGCCTTTATCTCTTTTGTATTTGCATCCCCAGGGCCTAGAACCATATTAAGTGCTTAATAAATGTTTGTTGATGGATTGTAATCATTTGGTTCTACTTTGGTAAACCACTAGCGTTTTAATGTAAGATTTTATTCATTTTGTATTTTTGTTTTGCTACTGGGTTCAGTTTTTAGTTTAAAAAAGATTTTATGGGCAATACTAAATTTAGGCAACACCAGAAGATATGCAAAGACTGAAGACATCTCCAAAGAAAATGACTAACATGACAGATGCAGAAATGACCCTCAGAAATACAACTGCCCTACCCAATGGTTCTGCATAGAGTCTATCCATGATGTATGAGAGATGGGAAATACATGCTGCACAGGTGAAAAACAGAATGCTAATACCCAGCTGTGTCATGTTTACCACTTCTGATCAGTAGGTTGCAGAGGAACTTGGAACCTGACTGAGGCTTGGTGTGGAGAAGGTTGAGAAGGTTGAGACTTTCCAGCTATCTTTGAGGAATAGGAGTGGTCCTAAATAATATAGGGGCCAAAGGGAAAAGTACACTATAAACTTCCCTCCTGCTAACATTTTGTTACTGAGAAAATCTGAGTAAAATTATTATTAAGAAAATTAAAGGAGTAAAGATGTCATATAGTCTGAAGCCTGAGCAGTTGGAGTGGAGGTAGAGGAGCCTCCCAACTCTTATCTACTTCTTAGTGGTGGTGGTAAATTGGCTGATTGTATGTGTTTGAGTGCTTAAAGTTTTGTCTTTCTTTTTTAAAAAATCACCAGTTGGTTTAAGTGTTTAATTTTTTTTAAGTTTTCTAAAAATACTAATTATGGGAGGATATCAGAAGTTGAGAGAAAGTTCCGAAGAAAATGATCAAGATGATGGAAATTATGACATTCATAAAAAAAAAACCCAACCATTCAACTCATCTGGTTGTTCATTGGCAATATATCTATTGAGGAAAAATATATCTATTGAGGAAAAAATCTATTGAGGAGACCAGTGCTGTACAGATAAGAGAGGGAGAGCCAATAGACCATTGTTTCACATTTACTGCTTCTCTTACATCTAGCCTCATTCCACCCCTGCCTTCTTCCTCATCTCATTCCAGTCAGTCCCTGTGGCTTGATTTGAATACCAAGCCATCCTTGTTTCAAATCAAAGATCAAATCCTTAATTTTTCCCAGAGTATGGGGAAGTGTCTGATCAAAAATGTTAAAGCACAGCTGTTCAAGGTGAAGGGAGAGGATAGTGATGTTTGGGGGTTTTTTTTCCTAATTTTACTTAGAACCAGCTGTTTAGTATTTCCTTGTGCATCTTTAGGGAAAAGTTGGGCCATGAGTTTATTCCTCCTTTCTGGGTTGAGCCTGGTTTGCCAGAAGTGAGAGAACATGTTTTGATACCACAGGTCCAACAGCTAATAGCATCCATTCCTATTTATCAACAGCCTCTTTATGAATAGTTCTAGTAAGATTAGGATTGAATAGATGAGGACACTTATCCGAACATTTCCAATGTACTTGTAATATACCTGTGTGAAGTAAAACTCATCTGTGTTCACAGAATTTGATATAATACAATGTACTAGCTTGCTTCAGTCTGGAAACTCTCAATACCAAAAAGTTAAACTCACACATCGTTGGGGCTGGGATATTATTTGCTTTACAAAGGTTTCTTCTACTCAAAGAAAAGATTTTATGCTTTCTGTAAAGACCATGCTACCTGTGGCATTTGAAATATTTTCAATTTTTAAAAACATTCAAATTACAAAAATAGAGGCAGTAGGTTTTGGGTTAAAATGCTGTCCTCAGAGTCAGGAAGACTTGAGTTCAAGTCCTACCTCCAACTCATACTTGCTTTGTGACCCAAGGCAAGTCCCTTAAGTTTTTAGTGCTCTAGGTAGCTACACATTTCAGAGAAACTGTTGACCTTTCTTGGTAGAGGGATTTTAAGCACTGGGGAGTTTCCATTGCTAATAAAATCACAGCTCCAGTCGCTATTCCTTAGAAATATTTAATTTGCGCAAAGTTTTGCAAAAACATATTCATTTTGCTATATGAAAAACAGATCTGAGAGGCCGCATATATGATGGAAAGAACCCTTGAATCAGCATCTGAATAAATGGGCTCATATCCTTGTTTTGACACTCGGTAACTTACTAGTTTACAACTTAACCTCCATGACCTTGAGCAAGTCAACGCATTTGTTCAACCTCAATCTCATTTTTCTAAACTCTATTAAATGGGGATGCAAACACCTTAATCACAAGACTATTTGGAAGAAAGGGCTTTCTAATCTTTGAAGCACCTTATATGAGGTATTATTAGGAGGATACCTTGAAAATGTACATAATTTATATTATAATTTATATTTGTATTATAATTTACTTATAAAATATCTCCTAATTGTATCCTGCCATTTGGCCTTAAAGCATTATGATTAATTGTGTTTGAAACTTTTTATTTTTTTTAATAGAAAGCAACAAACTCATAACATTTTCTGTGACTTTTACTGGTAACAAAAACTAGCTTTACTTTAGTATATCTAAAACTTCAAAATGATAGAATTTTCTCTGGGCTTTGCAGGTACTGAGCTTGCTGGGACCATGAGGGGAAAAGACGAGATCAATAATACCAGAAGGAAAGAGGACAAAATAGCTAGAGATTAACCAGTACCTAGAGGAGTGAAAGAGAGAGAATTACACTTTGATCACAGCAGAGAGTTTAATTATGAGACAACAAATAATGCCAAGTTGGTTTAAGCTAAGCCTGGGTCTGAGGAAAATGTAAAAGGTCACTAGTGAAGGATACATGGAGTACAGAGTTAGAGGCAGGGGCTACTAAACTCAGACAAGCATCTTACTAGGATATGACATTGGCCTTTGAAATGAAAGGAGTAGGGGTGGCTAGGGGTGCAGTGCACCGGCCCTGGAATCTGGAGGACCGGATTTCAAATCTGGCCTCAGACACTTGACACACTTATTAGCTGTGTGATCTGGGGCAAGTCACTTAACTCCAATTGTCGTCCCCTCTCCCCTCCAAAAAGAAAAGAGCGGTGCTTAGCTGCAGATTGCTTTGGGACCATTCTCGCTGCAGATCTACAACTGTCATCATAGGTTGTAGCAGACATTTCCAATTATTATTCTCTCCTACATATAGGTGACAAATATTTCCTGCTACAGTGGTCCCAAAGAGAACCATAGAACTTTCTGTGGCAAAATATGTATATAAATGATTTTGCAGTTAAGCTCTCAGAATGAAAATACCTCTGAATATCATTTCAATCACAGAATCATAGATTTAGCATTGGAAGTGACGTTATGATTTTAACAGTGCCATTTTCCCAACATTCTATTACAATTCTCCAACGTTATGGGATTACAGAAGAAAGTACTACATTTGTCAACATAAATCCCACCTAAATAGCTCCCCAAAGACTTGGGGGCCCAGAAAAGAAAGGGATCTAAGAGCCGAGTACTCCAAGAAATGGCAACATCTGAAAGAACAATCTCAGTTGTTCTTTTAACTTAGTATTTTAGCCTTTAGCATCTTGCACAGTTCCTTATGCGTAGTAGGTATTCAATACATATTTTTAACTATATTGAATTATCAGAGTCGGGTGGGAGGGGAGCTTATTGAAATGGAAGTTGGTTTTGGTGACAGGTAGAGCAGAATCAAGGTGTAAATGATAACAGTTAACACATCTACTATGTATGTGTTGATATGGCACATTAAGGTCTGCGAGGTGCTTTACAAATATCTCTTTTAGGGGCGGCTAGGTGGTGCAGTGAATAGAGCACCGGCCCTGGAGTCAGCAGTACCTGAGTTCAAATCCAGCCTCAGACACTTAACACAAAAAACTAGCTGTGTGGCCTTGGGCAAGTCACTTAACCCCAACTGCCCTCCAAAAAAAAAAGCAGCAAATATCTCTTTTATCCTCATGACAACTTTGGGAGATAGATGCTATTATTATTCCTGTTTTACAGACAAGAAAACTGAGATAGGGGGCAGTTAAGTGAATTGCCACTAATGACTAATGTCATTATGACATTATGACTAATAAATGTCTAATATGACTAATAAATGTCCAAGGCTAGATTTGAACTTAGGTCCTCTTGACTTCAGGTTCAGTGCTGTATCTATTGTGCCTCCTAGCTGCACCTCCACTTAGTGTATATTCGTCCACTGTGCTCTTACAGTGAAGCATCAAAAATTCTCTTTGACATTTTGGGGGTGTGGCTAAGTGGCACAGTGGTTCAGCACTGTGCGGAGCCAACAGCCAGGAAGATGAGTCTTCCCAAGTTCAAACCCAGCCTCTGACGCTTACTAGCTGTGTGGCCCTAAGCAAGTCACTTAATCCTTTTTGCCTCAGTTCCCTCATTTGTAAAATGATCTGGAGAAGGAAATGGCAAGCTACTCCAGTACCTTTGCAAACCCCAAATAGGATCATAAAGAATGAGACATGAATAAAATGATTGAACCACAACAACAAATTTAAATTCCTCATGAGTAAGCTTCAGACCTTGGACTTCACCTCAATGCCTTAAAACTCTATTTACATAGCTGAGCTGACAGATCAGTATCATTGCCTGCCTGGCCAATAACTCCAGCTGAACTGGGTGGGAGGGAGCACAATATTGAAGAAAAATAAGAGAAGTAACGCTTACCAAGTTCAAGCCATAGTCTGTACCAGGAGATAGTCCTTACAATGGAGGAGGAGGAAGCTGAAGGCTTAGATTAGGAGCGTTCAGCAACCAGCTCAACCAAGCCCAAGAAACATGGGACATTCAGAATGACCTGGATAGATTCTAGGAAGCACAACTTTGTTCAAGGACTGCTGGGAGTCATCTATTGTTCAAGCTTACCTCTTCCATGCAGAACTGATGAGCATCAGAGGGACTAATCCTGTTAATTTGATATGAGAGAAGGGTAAGTAAGTTGACAATCCATAATCTCAAGCAGGCATGGGTATAACCAGAAACATAAACAAGTTTACTCCAAAGTTCAACTCATGTGCCCCTTCCTAAGGGCAACTACTCCCAATCCCCACTCCTTATTTGCAATCTCTTTTTCCTTATCAAATTATAATGCCTAACTATATCTGTTTATGTCGTATCTTCTCAGAAATATGTAAGCTCCTTGAAAGCAGGAACTCTTTTTTCTTTTGTCTTTGTGTATCCAGTGTCTATCAGGGGTGGGGGACCTTCAGCTTCAAGGCTACATGTAGGACATCCAAAGGACAGCCCTTTGACTGAATTCAAACTTCACAAAACAAATCCCCTTAATTAAAGGATTTGTTCTGTAAAACTTGGACTCAGTCAAAGACTGCACCCAAGGACTTAGAAGGCCACATGTGGCCTTTGGGCTGCAGGTTCCCCACCTCTGACTAGTTCATTGCCTGAAACAGGATGTGCTTAATATAATCTTGTTGGATTATATAGTATTGGAATAAAGTAACTGCATAGGTGGGTCACTTACAGAGGCAACAAAGCCATGAAGTAGTATGTGAGAGGGTGCTGTCTTTTTCCCCTATGTATTTTCTATTGATACTAACTAAATACTTACATGGTAAAATACTTTCTCAACAAGCTAAAATAGTTGAATGGGGAAGGACTTATCAGCATAAAAAGAATCACTGATGCTAGGAAGAATAAGTTTAGAGACCAATAGTTCTTAAAAGTATAGTCCAAAGATCCAAGGATCCTCTCAGGGGTTTGTGAAATCAAAACTATTTTCATCATCATAATTCAAAATAATATTAAAATGCTCCTCCTTTTTCCTACTGCATAGCTGTGTGAGGTTGAATTTTCTTCATCCACTTTAACCAAAATCATATCACAACAGACTGATATCAGTAACAGATACAAGAATCCAGGTGTCTTCTATTAAAGAGATCTGCAAAACATCCATAAAACAATGTCACATTTCTCTATAATTTATTTTGTTTTGTAAAATAGTGCTATTTTTCATTACAATGTTATTTATATTGACATGTAATGAATGTGTTTATTATTTCTATATTTTAAAGAATAAGTATTTTTAAAACTAACAATATTAATTTCTGCTACAGTAACTATCAACAGATATAACCCATATAAACAGAACCTCCTTGGGGTCCTCAATTTTTCAGAATGTTTATATTCCCAAGACCAAAAAGTCTGAGAATTGCTGCCTTAGATGAATAGTTTCTCAAGGTATTGGTAGCTGATGAGAATTCAGGTCTAAGCTGTGTCATATGCATGACTGATCTTAACCTGCCTGTGCATGGGCTCCTGACTCCCTCTTGGCCTCTCAGCTGCTATGGCCAGGCTCCATTAGAAAAGAGATATGCAAAAGTCACACAGGAATTGAACCATGAATACAACCAACACATCCTGCTTTAATCAAGATCATACTTCACGCATTTTGTAAAAGTGAAGACCACAGTCCTACATGCATAAGGTATTAAAATCAGCTCTCCTACGTGCATGTAAAAAAAAATGATGCTAAAGACCCTACATCAATAGAAAATTTTGGCACTGAAAGTTCCTTTCAAAAGCAAACCATGATTTCTATGTGGATAGGGGAAGAGGACACACAATGTTATTTGGTATGGCTGTAACAGAAACCAGATACAGAATAACAGCTCATTGCCATAATTCACTGCATTTTTCTTCTACCCTGTGCCCCCCCTTCCCATTTTCTCTCTATTGTGCCCCAGAAATTGAATTACAAAAGATATCTGGCATAGTTTTAAGATGACTGAATGTACATTTAAAAGCAATCATCATGCTTATTTTCATTCCTGTTAATGTAATCAGTGCATTCATGAGTGTGCTTGGGAGTTTGAGACAAAATAAAAGAAACTTTTTTTTTAAATATGTTTTTGTAGCTATTGCAAACTGAGATGGATTAAACCATGGGTTTCTGTCTGGCTCAATACCAGCCTCACTTCACAAACTTTAAAAAACTTTTAAAGTTTCTCTGGGAAAAAAATGTGACTTTAGCTGGAAGGTGACATTTTAAATGGAAATTTAGAGTACTGCCCAAGTCAGTTAAGGTCATTAATCTCCAAGTACCATAGAGTTTGGAGACAGTTACTGTATATATATTGGGAATGATTTTAAATGAGATTTCATTCATTCATTCACTCATTGGTTGAACAAGTAGTGAGCACCTCATGTATATCGAACATTATATTGGACACTGGGAAAAATACCAAGTTTAGATGAAATATAACTCCTGCCACCAATGAGGTTTCACTCTCTAAGGGGAATAAGACATCAACATAGCTAATGAATATAGACAACACTGTGTGATAATGTGTGAGAGAGCTGCAAAAAAAATCAATAAGATTGATGGGAAAAGTAATTGTTGACAAGTGGAATCAGAGAAGTTTCTGTTACTGAGAACATGTGTGACTAGGTGAGTCATTTCACTTTTCCAGGTTACAATTTCCATTTGTAAAATAAAGGTGGAGAGTCACTTTTGTAGATGATCTAGAGATCTTTTGTACCGCTCAATGCTATGATCTGAAGACTTCGTAGAAGAATAGGTTTTCTAATAGGATTTTAAAGGATCGGTAGGAATTCAACAGGCAGAAGGAAAGCATTCCAAGCATAAAGACCAGAACAAATATCTATAGAGAAAAAGAAGAAAAAGAGGAAGAGAGCAGTGCAATCTGGCAGTATTACTCACAAGGGAGGAATATGAAATAAACCTGGAATGCAATGAACACATGCTGATTTGACCAAGATCCTTCTACTCTAAGCATTTTATAAAAATGAAGACCCCCATTATGTATTTAAAATATCTCTTCTACTTTTGTGGTCCGATGTTACTAAAGACTACTACATACATGGGGAAAAGGAAGGGAAATAACAGGATGTGGAAGGAATTCTACTCCAGGTAAAGGAATTTGGATATTATTTGGAAGGCTATAGGAAAACATCAGTTTTTTAAACCAAGCAATGATATGAGCAATTCTATGCAAAAGGCGGATTTGCTGTCAGCTGTATGAAGGATCCTTTTGAGAAGAGAAGATAGAGACAGGACAACCTCTAAGAATGATTTTTCAATAGTTCTGTTGAAGGATCAGGAAGTTCCATATTCAGACAATTGTAGTGGGAGGGGTAGTAGAGAGATGTGGTTCTTCAGGAGATGGTGCAAAAATGGAATAAAAAGATTTGGTAACTAATTCGATATGAGAAGTGAGAGGAAAAAGGACAAAATAATCCCAACATAATTGGTGGAATAGTGGCATCACAGACAAAAATAGAAAGGTTGAAACAAGCAACAGACTTGTAATGAGCTTGGTTTGGAACATTGTACATTTCAGGTAGGGATTCATCATTCAGGTGGAGATATTGAACTGAAACTCAGGAAAGAAATAAAATAGAGATACAGATTTGGAAACCATTAGCCTGAAGGTGGTAGTTGAAGTCCTGGTAAAGGGCAGTTCTTTAGGGAGCACTCATTCAAGGGTTGGAAAAGGAATAAGGAAACAGAGAAGGGGGAATTAGGAAAGCAGGATTTTAAGGTAGAAAGAATTTTAGAAGTTATCTGGTTCAGCTGGATTTTACATAGAAACTAAACTAAATTTTACAAGAAACTAAGGCTAGAGGTGCCTGGATGCTTAAGTCTGATTCCCTCTCAAAGTTCTTTTGCATTCAATTCGGGTCAAAGGTCAAGTATTAGATTTTTTTTTTTTTCCTGGGTTTGGGAAGCCTGGGTTCATCAACCTACCAAAAAGTGATCTAGTCTCTGAGGAACTGACACACCAACCAACCTTACATGACACAGATAAACCATAATACCTATTTATTAATTTAAAATTGGAGGCACATCTGCCAAAGTGATAGCTGACATGTATGCAATGCCTAAAATTTGTAAAGTCTGTAAAAAGCTTTACATAACTTATTTACATTATATTACATATATTATTTCATCTGAGCCTCACAATAGCCCTGCAAAGGAGGTCTTGAAGGTCCTCACCACTGCATCTGGTTATTTGCGTAGGGCACTTTCCCCTGTAAGCTAGTGTGCTCCACAAACCAAAGGGACATTTCTCTCTAAAGTTTTGATAGCCAGAGAAATTATGGTATCAGGCTAGAGAGATGGCCCCCAAGCCAGGAAGAAGCTTCACGTCCACCCTCTGATACACACTCTCTGTGTGATCCTGAGATCACTTAACCTCTTAGTGTTCTGGTTCCAGCCTGCCGGTCACATAAGGCCCACAACACTTCAGAGTGTGGCCCAAACCAGCTTAAAATGTAATCAACTGGGGCAGCTAGATGTGCAGTGAATAGAGCACCCAGAAGGACCCAAGTTCAAATGTGACCTCAGGCATTTAATGCTTACTAGCTGTGTGACCTTGGGCAAGTCACTTTACCCCAATTGCCCTCCAAAAAGCAAAAAAAAAAAGTAATTGAGAAATATTTAACAAGAATGTAATAAACACAGATAATACTACATTTTAAAACTAAGTCAACATGTGGCCCATGGGAATTTTTATGTATTGCTTTGTGGCCCCTATTGCCATTTGACTTTGATATCACAGCCCTAGGCACTGTTTAAGGCTACGCATGCTGCAAAGCTTGTGTGGGTAGAAGGAATTCTCGCTCTCACCTTGGAGCTTCTTATATTAATAAAATCACAAATCTGCTCCTTAGTCATTGACTTCCAGTTAAATTGCTGCTTTCCACTGCAGGGCTCTCTGTTCTTCAGTTGTTTTCAATCACGTCCAACTCCCTGTGACTCCGTTTTGGGGTTTTCTTGACAAAGATAATGAAGTGCTTTGCCATTTCCTTCTCCAACTCATTTTACAGATGAGGAATTCAGACAAATAGGGTCAAGTGACCTGAGCCCAGGGTCTGAGGTCAGATTTGAACTCACGAAGAGTCTTCCTGACTCCAGGCCCAGCTCTCTATCCATTGCACCACCCAGCTGCCCTACTGGAATTGCCTATGTCTAGATAGCTAATTATCATTAGAATTAAAACATTTTTTCCAATATTACTGGAAACATATCATTATTCTTTGTTCCTCCATTTCCTTTGACTGGGTGCCTACAAATGTAACATTCTGGCTGGGGGTACTACTTAAGCTTAATGGAGCAAAGCATGATCACCCTCTAAAAGTTCCTGGGACCCTTCCTTGAACAAAGTTTACTTTAGACTTTGGGATGTCCACTTGGAGCTAGTGTCTCTGGTGATTCTTTACTGTCAATGTGGTCTGACACTGTTTAAAGGAAAGTAACATTTTGAAATTGTGCTTCTTCTGAAAGAAATAAAGCAACACAGAAACTGATGTTTCAGCAGCATTGCTTTTATTGTTTTAAGTCTGAAATTCCATCTGTCAGCAGCTGTAATGTATCCATCACATTGGATAGAGAGCAAGAGAATGGCTTGGGGAAACGTGTTGTTATGCACCCAGTAT
>JAQQSW010020987.1:0-10748 GCA_028646575.1 Pseudocheirus occidentalis | reverse complement strand
AATCTTGATTTGTAATGGAATAAACAGAGTGTTCACTAATACTGTGTAACTCGAATCTTAAAAGCTGTTCACAGTAGCATTCTTTTAGGAATCTACTGTTTATTGGCTTTACAGCATGCCACCATGAGTGGGGGGTTGGGGAAGGAGAGAATATTTGAAAGTCAAGGGATTGTGGAATTGAATGCTGTAAAGTGAAAATAAGTAAATAAATTTTAAAAAGCAAAAAAATCAACAACAAAAGAATTAATGAGAGAAAGAATACTATGATGAGAGGTGAGTTTATTCCAATGAAGTTCTGGAGGATGTGACTTTGATTACTTATTCTTGGTGAAAGAGAGTTTTCCATACCTATATCACCCTGTCTCGGGTAATCCAGAAAAAAATGGGCAATCCATTTCTCCCCAGACCTGTCTGACTAAAACACAATCACCTGCAATCCATCAATTCACCTAACCTAAAATTTCTTTACGTTTTGAACAGATTTGAGTTTTCCCAGTGGGTGTATCTGCTCAAGATTTCATCTCTTTATCGAAGGCTGACGGAATAATCTACAGGGACTGAGGAAAAGGAAGGGGGAAAACCTTAGACCTAATTCAATCATTGACTATTAATATAGGAGAGAAATCATTTCTCCCAAGAAATTTGAATAATTGTCCAATTCACAGCTTAGAAATATTACCCAGCACTTGGATTTTATTCAGGACAACTAATTTCCTTAAGAAAAGATTTAAAAAATAAACCAGATCTTTTACAGACTGTGAGGTGGATGTGATAGAAAGAGATTGTATGGCATTATCCTTGACAAGTTCAGATGTCAATACATGGAGATGTGTCAATGGCAAAGCACTTGAAAGCACAGAATTAGTTCTAGGGACTACTAGCACATGGAACTGTAAAATATGCAAGACTTCCTAGCTAACCTCACTGTTTTGTTTTGTTTTTTACTCTTTTTGTCATGAGTTTTGCATCCCCGGCTGAAGCTCCAGTCGCTGCACAGCTGCAGGGCACACACAGTAATTATAACAACTCACATTTATATGGCACTTTATTATGGTTTGCAAAATGCTTTCTTAATAGCAAATCCCTTAGTATACTTTTCCTATTTATAGTATAATAAAACATTTTAATGAAAACCCAGCCAATATACAGGAAAATTCACTCTGTTTTAAACTTTTGAACATGTTGTATTCCTGAAGTTCTTTTGCAAATCATCATTTGGAAGAGAGAATATGTTTTCTCACACAGGAAACAACATAAATATGCTTGGGTTACCAGATCTTCAACAGGACCTTTGACTCCATAATGCAGCTGAACTGATCCTCGGTAAGATATGAGTTTTTTAAAACTCTAATCATGAGTCTCTCCAACCTCTAAGGGAGCAAGATGGGATCTGACTGGAAGCTACAGTGGTAGGTCAGTCACTGTAGTAGTTTTGGTGAAGGGTCTTGTAATAGTAATGAAATTTGAAGACCCCCTCATATTAGCAAGCTAACAGGTGCTTAGTACATAGTTCTCAAGCTCACAATTGTGTCAAGTATTAAGACCCAGAACTTATGAATCCCACGGTGGGATTGACTTCCTGATGTAACAGGAAGGGACTGGAATAGGGAGTGAGCTAATGCCGTTTTTAAAGAAAAGCACAAGCTGGAGAGTCAGAACCTCTTGGAGCAAGCCACATGGAGTCTGAGGAGGAGAGGCCCAGGCTAGAGAAAGTGATTTTGATTTTGAAAACAGAGCTTATGGTGGTGGAGCTTCATCTGAGATCCAGCCAAAACTTCTACTGGGAGCTTCTGAGGGCCAGTTGGAGCTGCCAGGGGAAGCACAACTGTGGTGTCAGTACTTTGTCTGTTTTGGATCTGTGTTAATTTCCCAGGCAGAAAGTGAATTTATGAAGATGCTAGCAATGTGCATGAATGTTATTGTGGTTTTGTTAATCCTTATCTTCCCAGCAACAGAAACTGTGAAGGACTTGAGGTGGATTAGACTCTGTGAGCTTCAGTATGGAACAGGAACTACCTGGAGAGCTAGACAAGGAACTGGAAGCTGTCTACCTTTGAACTCAGGTGGCAGGTGGTTAGATTCAGGCAGGAACTAGGACAATGGAAGAAGAACCATGGAAGCTGAGAGCTTGCCTCAAATCAAAATGAAAGCACCTTTCCTTGAGTATTTAATGCTGACCAATTAGATTGTAACTTATTTGTGACCTGGGGTGGATGTCCTTTGTACTTTCCTCTACCCCTTAACAGGTTACTTAATAGTGACTTATGATATTGTAACTCAATTTCACCCCATGGATGGAGGACTTTGACCTTTGTACTTTATGTCAATTAAGAAGGCTTGCCTCCTTAAGGATGATTGAATTAAGGATTTAGTATATGAAAGACTTACTAAATGAATGTTATCTTTTGTTTAAAACTATGTGACCACTTTGGTGAAAACTATGTAGCCATTTTAGCAATAAGTTGTGAAGTTAAAACATTCTGAATGCTGTACTTTGTTTTCTGTGAATGTTTTGCCTACTTCGTTACTGAATAAATAAAGAGTTCACTATACTTTGTAATCAGAATCTTGAAAAGCTGCTCACAGCAGCAGTTCTCTGGAAAGCTGCTTGTGCTTGGCTTTACAGTTCTCATGGAAGATGGAACTATTTAAATAGTGGGGAAAGCAATGTAGTGGAAGATCTGATATCTGTAAGTGCAATAGGAGGTGAAGGTGTGAGCTAGGGCTTTTGGAGTCTCAATACAATTTCCTCAGACAGCTTGAGGGAGGATTCCAGGACTTGGACGTTTGTATTTGTATGTATTGATAATTCCTGCCTTGATTTGTCTTCAGCAGGTAATTTCAATAGATGTACTCCCTGATTAGTTTAAATGGATATATGTATAGGTACAATTTGGAAATTCAATAATCTTTTAATTCCATGTTTCTTTATCTTTTCATCTTTCCCATTTATAGCTAAACATATAGAAATACTGAGCTTTTAAATATTACCTATTTATGAGAATTATCTTTTTTTCATTTAGGAAGACTTTTGGCCCCAAAATTGCTAAAAAAAAAATCAGAGATCATTTGATACATTCTTACTATATGTCAAAAGTAAACTAAGCAATAGGGATGCAAATACAAAAGTTAAGACAATTCCTATCCCCAAGGAGCTTAAATTTTAATATTCTAATAGAGGAACAAAAACTTATGAGTGACTGTATATTGGTTTTAAAAGTTACTAGGATGTTGAATGGAGCCCTAACAGAGTGGCTGGGCATACCTTTTCCATTAGTAACAGTATTATTGCTTTGATTATGATTCCAGAACTAAAAAACAGGGGAAGGAGCAAAGAACTTCTAGGGCTCAGTCTCTGCTTTGGTTGCAAAATAGCTGGTGAGAACATGACTGGGGAGTGCAGCGAGCCATGACTGGGTTCCCACTAGATATGGTGGGTCATTTGAGTTATTTACCCATCAGATTTAGTTATCTTTGGGACCCCTGGGGCAGAAGTTTTGGCATTGGAAGGGTCAAGATGCTTTTTATCCATTTTTCTAACTATAGCGATAGCTAATAAATACACACACATATATACATTTTAAATGGAAACATAATCATAATAACAGTTTAGAGAGTTCTCCTTTAGTTGCCTAAGCATAGTTCTTAAATACAACAGCAGCATCAGGAATAAATTGCTTAAATGGAAATTTCTTAGCTCTAATGTCTAGGTTACATAATATTCTACCCCAAACAAATATATTTTTAAAATCCTTTATGATGAAAATAAAAGGTTTTAAGAACAGATAGTTAAAGTTATTTAATTGTGGACATTTGTGGTGAACACAATGAGTTCTATCAAAAAAAGAAACTAAGAATTGAACTATTCCGAAGGAACCTCGTTACAGTGACATGAGAATGCTTGTGATATTTTTTTATGTTGAGAATTCTGAGATGACCTCAGGAGATTCTGGCATTGCCCAAGGGATTTTGATTGGATAACTGGGAAATTGAAGGGATATGTGTTCATTGCAAAAGTTTTCATGTTTGTCCTTAAAAGTCTGTGAAGCTGTCTTCACAAAGAGGATATGTTCTGGTAGTAGCAGGAGCTTGAAATCTCTCTGGGATGAATCAATATAAAATTGATGAAACTCTTGGCAAGTCTGAACTACTTAAAGAAAGCGTTAAATTCTCATGGAATTATCAGCAATGTTCTATTCCCATAAGCATATGAACATGGGAAGTATAAAGTGATACAGCAGACCTTGTCTTCATTTTAAAGAAATCCAGATAGTGTACTAAACATTTTCTGTACTAACATTACAAAAACAAATTTTATGTAACGAGCAACAAGGTATATCTGTTCTTCCTCCTCCATATTAAAGGACATAAAAGCTTACTAAAGGTCAAACAGTATCAAATGTACAGGCTTCATAACCATTTAAATTAGGGTTTCACTAGTTTTTGCTAAGATATATTGATAACATTAAGTAGGGAATGGGAAATTGATGCGATGTTTCCTTGTTTTCTTCTTTACCACCCCGAACTCAAAAGGGAAGAGACTATGGCTGCCCAAGCATCAGGGAGAAATATTTTGTCATTTATTAATAAAATGAGGACTATATTTCACCTAGCTAATCTAAATTTTTGTGGTATTTCTATTGCATACGACTTCTAAAGAACTTGATTTATTTGAATAACTTTTGGTGACCTAATGGATATTAAAATATATGTCAAGTTCAATTGATCATATTCCATCATTTTGAAATAAAATTTCAGTTACTCTTTCAAAAAGATAAAGCATTTATAACTGTTGTTATTGTTGTTGTGATAGTTGTTAATGGTTTGATGTCAACAGGGCAGAAGATTTCCAATGAAGTACCCCAGGGATCTGTATTGTAATTGGGCATTGAATTGATGAGTTTCTGAGTATTTTAGCTATCTCCTTTATTGTCATTATAGTATAAATAGTACTGGTTCTGCTTACTTTATTCTGCATCAGTTCATATAAATTTCCCCTGAATCATTTCTTTCATTATTTCTTGTAGATCAATGATAATCCAATTTGTAATAGGGCTCTGACCAATGGATCTTCATTTTCAAATGTACACAGTGGAAAAGACTAGAGACTCTGCTTCCAGAAGGATATGAAGTACAGTGTATAAACCTTGCTACCCAATAAAGAGGATATGTAGGTGGGTTCTGATAACATATGAAAAAAAATTAAGCTTCTTGACTGGCTGCTGTACCACAACTGAAAATTCATTCGAAAGGAATTAAAGAAGAAAGGGATTCATTTTTCCTCACTGGCCAGAATTGAGGCAAGAAGGTATAGGCTGCCATGGGCCTTTACAGGTTGGGAGAAAGGGTCCTGTCTTACTGGTAACTGGCATGAAGCTGAGTACATAGATTAGCTGCTGTTGGCAGAGCTGACAGTAGCAACAGTGGCAGTGAGACACTGTTGCCGGCTACCTATTTCCTTTCTAGACCCAAGATGTATTCCATGACATATAATTTGGCCTCTGCTCTTTGTCTCTTTGAATATGTTTTTATCTTCAGTTTTAGATGAGATATTAGAGATAGATATGACCTCACAAGCTTAAAAAGGTTGGAATACTGAAAAGCAGAAATCTAGACACTGGAGTCCATGCCCAAATTCACTAGAAGTCATGATAGGTAGTACAGTAGAAGAGGCCCTGAGAAATGATTTATTTGACTCAAACTAGTGGCAGTTGAGATTTAGACTCATGCAGTGACTATATCACATTTGGAAGTCAGTTTTATGGAATAAGTGCTTTGGAAAAACTGCTATAGTTGCTACATACAGTTAAACTGATTTTTCCTGGTGCCCTGGAGTTTGGGAAGGGAAATATTTATACTTCTGTTTTTTTTTTCTGTATCTTCTCAGCAAATATCCTTTCGTAAGTGTTAATTGGTTAAATCATACTGGTACATTAATCACTGGTAGTCAAATAGGGGGAGGGACATTGGAATAGGGAATTCAGTCAATACCATTTGAGAAAGATATTCCCACTGCTCCTTGGGGGTTCTTCTAGAACCCTAAGGTTGGGGGAGCTAATCTTGTCCTAAGAAATGACTCATTAATGTGAGTGGTAGTTGGCTTGAGGATCTCCAAAACTCTATAAGGTTTCAGTTTTCATATACTATAATTTATTCAAACTTTCCTTAGTTACTCAGATTCTTTGTTATAATAAAAATGTTAATATAAATATTGCATATATTGGTACTTTTGATTTCTTTGTGGTTATATCCTATACAATGTTATATACAGGGTCAATGTATATGTACAGTTTAATGACTTAGCAGGCATAGTTCCAAATTGCTCTCCAGAATAATTAAAGCACAGCTCCATCATCTGTGCATCAGTATTCCCACAGCTATTTCAACAATTGCATTTTTCTGTTTTCTTGTAGGTAATAAATTGTTGGGTGTGAAGTTGAACCTTGATATTCTTTTAATTGGTATTTCTCTTATTATCACTGAGTCAGAAGATTTTCTCAGGTGATTGATAATAGTTGTATATCTGATTCTGGAAAAAGCCTGTTTTTATACATTGACCATTTACTGTTTGCAAATAACAACTCTTACATGTTAGTCTTACATGTTGATTCACATTTGTATCAATCCCCTATGTGTTTTCTCTATATGTCTCAAACTTTTATCAGAGGAAATTATTCCATCCATATTTTCCCTATTTAACTATTTCCCTTCTTATCTTAAATATATCAATGTTATTTGTGCAAAAACTTTCCATTTTTATGTAATAATATTGTTTATTTTCTCTTTTATGATATTGTCTCTTGTTTGATCAAAAATTTCTACATAGTTATGAAAGTCTGATTCTCTTTTTTAAATTGTTATGTGTAGGATCTTTTCTAAGGCATATTCATTTGGAATTTATTGTGGTAGACAGTGGCAAATATATTGGTCTAAGTGAATTTCTCCCAGATTGCTTTTGGATTTTTATCAGCATTTTTTCTTTAATGGAAATGGAGTCCTTATCTCAGTATTTACTGTCTTTGATCTTATTGAACACTGTGGCATTATGTTCCATTGTTTCTGGGTCTTATGTACCTAATTTGTCCTACTGACCAATTTTGCTATTTTAAAATTTTATGTTTACTGCTTAGTATTACAACTAGAAATTTGGTACTACTAAGTCACCTTTCTTCACAGTACCCTCCCCCATTATTTCCCTTGAACCTAATTACCTTTGTTATTTCAATTGAGATACTTTTGTAAATGTCCTAGTCTAAGCTGATACATAAATATCCTTAATTTTCTATCTTTTGGCTATCTACACATATATAATATTGAGTTTTCAAAAATTCTGTTTAGGTACTAAATTTTATTCTTACCTTTATGTTTTAGTTTTATAGGTCTGAAATGGACCACACACAGGCCCAAACTAAGTTTTGCTGTCTATTTCTCACTGTAGTTTTATTTTTAAAGAAAATACATAAATGATATGACATTTGAGGCATATGTGTATATACACACACATACACGCACAACTAATTATCTCTCAACTTTTGAACATCATGAAGTTTCCTTGCTTATCTCTTTTGAATATGTCTAGTTTTATTTTTTTTTGAAGAAAAAAGTTCAAATGAAAAGTTTATTAGAAGTTTTAAAAATTATGTCTTGTATTTTAGATTTTTAAAGTAATTTTAGTTTAATCTTTTGTTTTTACATCACTTACATTTCCCAATGTAGACTGCTTCCCAACTCCTAGAGAGGCATCCTTCATATTAAAATGCAAAAACCCTTATATTTTAAAAGGTAAGAAATATTCTTACCTAGGCATGTACAAAAACAGGTGGCAGGCCAGATGACTGGAGGGTCACAATTTGCCCACCCTAGCTTCCTAGCAATAAATAAATAAATAAATAAAGCAATTCCATAAAACTAACTAATGTGAAAAAGGCTGACCTTGTCTATATATCTGAATATACTATAACTATAGTCACCCTTCTCTACAAAGAAGGGAGGTGCTTTCTCTTCTCTTTCCTTTGGAGCTATGCTTGGTCATTAGAAATTTCACCATGTTCAGTTTCTTTGCATGTTCATTATTGTAGTAGTTATATTCTTTTACAGGTACATGTCTAGTTTTAATGTTGTCTTTTCTACCCTCATAATTATTTCCCCTTCTTTTTTATGCTGAACTGGGGCATGAGTTTTTTCTTCAATCTCTAATTTTAGCTCTACATAAATCTATCAGTTTCAAGTTTTTTATTGTAAATAGCAAACTGTTAGATTTTACTTTCTAATTCATTCCATTACTTTTTCCAATATCATGTGCAAATTCATTCCACTTACTGATTGTTAATTACCTCCATCATACTCTCATATATTTTCCCCTCATTTTGCTCTGACCCTTACAATATCATAAAGAAGACTCATGGTTTACATGACTAATCTATAGTTGAAGTACTCTGACTCCATCTTTACCATATCTTTTGCAGTTTTTAATCATTGGAAATTATACTTTCTGGCTCACCTTTTAATTCAATTTTATGACCTAATCTCTAAAGTTGAATTTTGATATGCTTCTTCTGACTATTCTGTTGTTGTCTCTCTCCTCTCTCAAATACCTCATTTTCTTCTTTTTCTCCCCATGTTTCCCTGTTGAATTTAATGCAATTATTTTTACTGAAAATGTGTGTGTGTGAGAAAGAGAGGGAGAGAGAGAGAGACACAGAGAGAGAGAGAGAGAGAGAGAGAGAGAGAGACAGAGAGAGAGAGAGAGAGAGAGAGAGAGAGAGAGACAGAGAGAGAGAGAGAGAGAGAGAAGAGAGAATCAATTTTCTTTCACATTGTTAAATAAAAGTGAATCTCATGGAATATCCATTTCCCTTTCCATTCCTCCATGTTTGTACAATCTTCTTACATAACTCAATTATAGTAAATAATCAGCTCTTTTCCTTTCTTCCTCATTTCTTCCCTAGTGTGCTCTGTTTTTTCTTGCTTTTCTTTTCCCCCTTAAAAATCAAGAAAATGGGGGAAAATCACCTTAGTTTGTATTTTCATTTGTTCCCTCTGTGATCCTGGGGACAGTGGGATTCTGAATGGACACTTACTTTTTCCACTTTATTAGAACATAAGCATCATATCATCATTTGCACCATTCTAGTTATGCAAATGTCTTTAAATTTCTAAGTTTTTCTTGTATCTTGTATTTATGTATTAAAAATTCTGCCAGACATTTTTAAAGAATTCTTGAAAAACCTACAGTCCATTGAATGTAGTTTTTTTTGTACTATTGTATTCAGTTTTGCAGGGTAAGTTATTCATCCTTTAAACCTCTTTTCTTTTTCCTTCATCCTTTCTTTTTTCCTTCCTTTGTTCTTTGTTTCTTCATTCCTTTTTTCTTTCATTCATTCATTCGCTCATTCCTTCCCTCTCCTTTCCCTTTTTCTTTCATTCCCTTTTTGAATACCATCATCAGCTAGGATTTATACAGTACTTTTATAAAGCACTTTTCAAACCAAGTCATACAATAAGATACATGTGATCACATTTGATACAGTCTTAAGAGGTAGGTATTGTTATTATTATTATTATTATTATCATCACTATTTTAACTATGACAAAAATATGCTGAGAGAGTGACTTGTCCAGAATTAAATGAGTGTCTGAGTCCACATTTGAACTCAGATCTTTCTGAGTCTGACTCTAACATTTCACTTAACTTCACCACTTAACTACCTCAATAGTCCAAAATTTTGTTTCTTGTATGGTTGTAGCAACAAAGTCTCATATGATTTTAATCTTTATATTTTTGAACATTTTTAGTTTAATATTTCTTTCAGGAGGTGAATTCTTCCCCCCAACCTGTTTTGAAATATCAGAATAGTTTTATTTTTAGAATTCCTTTAAAAGAGATATATGTTTTGATTTGTCATGATTTTTTTTAGGGAATCTGATAATTCTTGAATTATCTCACCTTAACCTGTATTCTTTTCCATTTTTTTTTAATTTGGAATACCTTACCCATTTTTAAATATTTTAAATTCTTGCATGTGCTAATATTTCTTATCTCATGGAATCAGTTGTATTTGATGATTTCTTTTTTTTAATGTAATAAATTTTATTTGTTTTCTTGTTTACATCGATCATTTTCATGAGGTGTTTGAGTTACAAGTTTTCTCCCCATCTTTCCCCTACCCCACCCCCAAAACAGCAATCCCACTGTGGAGCCCCTCCCCTGGTCTGCTCTCTAAATTTCTGGTAGGGCAGGAAGGGTCTCCCTATCCCAGCCCCTGTATATCTTGATTCCTAAGTGCAGGTATTGCAGAGCTTTAAATTCTAGATTCTTTCAGTTCCTCTCTTGTCACCCACCCCTGCTGGAAGGACAACCAATTCAATACAGGCTGTGTAGGTGTGATAACAGAGGACATCTTCGTAGTGGACATATTGTGACAGTGATCATATGTCCCTCCTTCCTAATCCTCCTGTTCTCTACCCTGTCCCTGACCCTTTATTGAAGTGTGAGCATCGAGCATCCCTCCCCCAAAACCTGCCCTCCCCTCCGTCATCTTCCCTCTCATCCCCCTGGCCCCTACTCTCTTGTGTGGCATGATGCCCATTTTAGATTTTATGCCATTTCTTCCCTAAGCCAGATTCTATGAGAGTAAATGAAAGTAAAGATGTAACAGTTATCCCTTGCCTCTTCCACACGGGATGATTAACCCCATTTTGTCTCTCCCTGTCTCCTCTCATTCTAGTCCTCTCCCACCTCAGAATTT
>JAQQSW010020986.1:0-10748 GCA_028646575.1 Pseudocheirus occidentalis | reverse complement strand
ATTTTAATTTATTTCTTGGTTATATCATTCATTTCCGCAAGGTTTTGAGTTACAAATTTTCTCCCCTTTTTGTCCCTACCCCCCAGCCCAGAACATTGATCCCACTGTAAGACCCCTCCCACAATCTGTTCCCTTTTATGCCCTCCTCCAACACCTCTCTAGCTTTCTAGCAGGGCAGGGAGCTCCTCCCTGCCCCCATTCCTGTATGTATTATTTCCCAGTTGCATTTAATTGTATAGCTTTAAATACTAGATTCGTGCAATTCCTCCCCTGTCACCCACTCCCACTGGGAGGAGCAGCAATTCAATAAAGGCTGTACTTGTGTAATTACACAGGACATCTCCATGGTGGGCAAATTGTGAGAGGTTAATTGTATGTCCCTCCTAGAAGGAGAAATCTTACAAGAAACTCAGAAGAACATGGGACATATTGCTTATCAGACTTATGGATAGATGAACAATTTGTGAATAAATAAGAGCAGTGAGATCTAAAATGGATAATTTCTATTACATTAATTTAAAAGGCTTTTGTACAGATAAAAGAAATGTAGCCAAGATGAGAAGGAAAACAAAATTGGGGGAAAAGTTTATAGACAGTTTCTCAGATAGAGGTTTCATATCTCAGATATACAAAGAACTTTGTCAAATCTATAAGAATATGAATCATTCTTCAATTGATAGTCAAAACATAAGAGCAGGCAGTTTTTCAATAAGGAAATCAAAACAATTTTTATTCATATGAAAAAATTCTTTTCCTATGTTTTTACTGTTTCAACTCAAGTCTTCTTTATGTAAGTATCATGTTCACTGACTATGGGTTTTTCCTTTAATCTTCTAGCCACACCCATTTCTCTTCACTCTCTTAGTGATCTTATCAACTACTGTGAGTTTAATTGTGATCTCTATGTAGATGATACCCCAGTTTCTACTCTGAGCTTTGGTCCTGTATCCACAACTGCCCTTTGGACATTTTAAACTATAAATACCTCCCAGAGGTATCTCTCAGACTCAGCATGTCCAGAATAGAACTCATGATCTTCCCCTGCCCCAAACCTATTTTTTCTTCCAGACTTCCCTATTTGTTGAAACATTCACTCTTCCTTCGCTTCCCTGGATTTGTAGTCCTTGTGTTAAATCCTCAGCTCTCACTTGCTGCCTGTCTCTACTCAGTGACAAAACCTTGGTTTTTCTACCTCCACAGCATTTTTAAATATCTGACTTCCTCTGTTTACTAACACAGAAACCATCTTAGTTCAGGTCCTTATTCCTTTTCACCTGGAAAATTGCTGTGACCTCTTAAGCGTTCATCTCTATCTCCCATCTCTCTCCACTCCAATCCATCTTCCATATGGCAACTGAAATGATTTTCCTTAGGCACAAATTTGCCCGCTTCACTCACTCTACTACTCAATAAACTCCTGGGATCAACCTTCTCTCTTCAGCTTTGAAAGCTCTCGAGAACCTGGCTCCTATCTATTTTATTGCTCCATCTCTTCCCTAACACACTGTGTGCTCTAGGCAAAGTGATCTCTCTTTCCCTCATGTGGTGGCCCATCTCACATTTCTCTTCCTTTGTTCTAGCCATCTCCCCTCCTTAAAATGGAGTCTCTCTTCATGTCTGACTGGCGTAACCTCTCCTTTCCTGCAAGATGCAGCTCCTCCATCACTTTGAACGTGAGATCTTTGTGAATGACCTCCCTAACACCCAACTGCTCCTTCCTTCCTTCTCTAACTCCCTCATTTTTAACTATCTTAAAGAAGCAGCTAGACCAGGGGTAGGAAACCTGTAGCCTCAAGGCTGTATGTGACTTTCTAGGTCCTTGGGTGTGGCCTTTTGTCTGAGACCAAGTTTTACAGAACAAATCCTTTATCAAGGATTTTCTGTGTGAAGTTTGGATTCAGTCAAAGGGCCATGCTTGAGGACCTAGAGGGCCATGTGTGGCCTTGATGCTGCTGGTTCCCCACCCTGAGCTAAATGGTGTAGTTGATACAGCATCAGGCCCAGAGTGAAGAAGATCTGAGTTCATATCTAGCCTCAAATGCTTAACTGTGTGACCTGGGCAAATTACTTTACCTCTGTTTGTCTCAATTTCCTCAACTGTAAAAAGGGGATAATAGTAGTACCTGCCTCCCCAGGGATGCCACCTGGATCAGTTGAGATAACATTATAAAGTACTTCCTAAAGTGCCTAGTACATAGTAAATGCCACGTAAATGTTTATTGTTGAATTGTTTTTCACTCATGTTCAACTCTTCATGTCCTTATTTGGGGTTTTCTTGGCAAACATACTACACTGGTTTACCATTTCCTTCTCTAAGTCATTTTACAGATGAAGAAATTGAAGCAAACAGGATTAAGTGACTTGCCCAGGGTCACACAGCTATCAAGTGTCTGAGGCCAGATTTAAACTCAGGAAGATGAGTCTTCCTGACTCTAGGCCTCGTGCTCTATCTACTGTACCATCTAGCTAGATGTTAGCCAGCAATTATTATATTTATTTCCTAAATATGTTATCTCCCCCAGTATAAGTTTCTGAAAAGTAGAACTTCTTTTATTTTGTATCTGTATCCTCAGTAACTAGTACATCCTGTGGGTTTGATCAATGCTTATTGATTGACTGCCCTGTTCAGTCTTTGGACTTGCTCACTGAGATCCATGGAACCCCACCATGATCCATACCTGCCAAGATGCATATCCTTCCTGACTTTGTGAACTTATCAGAATCCAGACTGCCTCACTTAGTGCACTGAGTGATGGCTCAGAGCAAGCATAAACAGCAATTGTTTCTGTTTTGGCCAGAAACCCTGAGGGTATCCTGTCCCAGACTGGTGGGTTTTTTTGGACTAGGAAAAAGAAGCCATTCTTTGCCTCATTTCTTACCTTAATTCTTGAATGGGTATTTCCTCAGTGAAACTGAGACCTGGGAAAGACCTAAGCTCCAACATCTCCCACTCCATCCAGGGCCATCTCCAATTGCCCTGATCTGTATGTGGTCACTGGACCAAGACGACTTTGGAGGAGACAGTGAGGCTGATGATTTTTCCCGGTCCTACCTCACTTAAATCCAATACACTTGCACATCAGGCATCACCTCTTTGATGTCACGGTCCTCTTCCAGAGAAAAGGACAAACAACAATTTATATCTTGATGCTTCTTAGCCTCTTTTTTGTGGGATGAGCAAATTATTCATTTTTATTGATACCTTTTCTTTTCCCAACACCTTCATTTTCGACTACATCCAATCCTTTTCCTCCTTCCTTATCTAGCTCTCTATCTCTTATGACAAAGATTGCCCCCTTTGTCCCCTCAAAGCAGTTCAGCTAAATTGACCAACACATTAGTTAGCATATAATATTAGATTGTACCATTAATATATACTTAATATATGTTATACTATCTATTATAAGGTATATATAATTATTTATTATATTTATTTATGTAGGACATATTTATTTATTGTAGGACAATTTATTATATGTAGGACAATATATACTACATATGTAGTGCATATTAGCATATACTATTAGATTAGTTAGTATGTACTATTGTTATATATTATTACTTAGTATATAATATTAGATAGTATATAGAAAATTCCGTATCTAATGTTTCTTACCTCTATGAAGGAGTTAGGGAGTTGAATTTTCTTACCTGTTTTTCAAGGTCAAGTTTGGCCATTATAATTGCAGAGTTCATTTTCATGTCGTGTTCTCTCTCTCTCTGTCTCTCATCTATATTTATGTATATTATATATGTGTGTGTATATACACATATATACATATACATACATACACACATATATACATGCATATATATATATATATATATATATATATATATATATATATGGTTGTAGTCATTGCATACACTGTTTTACAGGTCTTATTTCACTTTATCATTTCCTATGTCTTCTTGTGATATGTTATTGCTTAACCATAATACTTCTTGACTTGGTCCATCCTGGAGCCTTTTTTTTTTTTAAGGGGTAAGTGTGCGGTACATCAACACTCCTCTGTTAAAGGCTAGGAATCCTCTTGTGCCAAGAAGAGGACCTTATGGCAGTGGCAGTCCATTGCAAGAGTAACCACATAGAGTTTCACAGTCAATAATCATCGACATTGGTCTAACACTGAAAATGAAGGATGATACTGATGTTTAGCATTTAACTTTCCTAAAACAGGATTGAACAAGGTGGGGAAAGATAGCCTGCCCCAGGAAGTGGTCTTGGAGGAATATGAATGAAGTGATTAGTGATACTACAGGACTAGTGAATTTCTTCGGGTGCTTTTAAAAAGAAAAATGGTTGGTTTGGTTGCAAAGTATCCCCTTGCTTGCTTGCGATGCTAATTCCATTTGTTGACCTGTTAATTGAACACAGTCACCCTGCTTCTCCCCTGTGCCCATGAGATTATGCTTGACTGCCTCTTATGAATCACTTGGCCTCCATGTGTGCCTTGGCTCTGGAAAGAAGGTTGGCAGGGGAATGGAGTTATATAGAGCTAGCTACATTTTGCTGCTGTAGCTATGTTCATTCCAGACCAGTCTTTTCTGACCTTGAAAGAAGCTGTGTTAGGGATGTTCACAGATACTGCAAACAAATGCAGAATTCTAGCCTATGTGTATAGTAGGAAAAATGGAAAATACCTGTCTCTCCATCATGCAAGGGGGAGGAGGTGCTATTCAAAAGAACCTTACTGAATTCATACCTAGTAATGGGGGTGAGTGCTAAGTAAAGAGGTGCATGTTGTTATTGTGGCTTACTCCTTTCTATATAGATTGCCATGCTTGGTAACATGAGGATAGTCAACCCCAATGGAACTCAGTTATACTAATGGGCGGTGAGAGAAAATGGGCGCTGGAAAAGGGACATAATGCCAGTGGGCTACTAAAGGATGGAGCTTTGTGTTACTGGAGTCCTCTAAGGAGGAAGTCCCATCTCCTAGGCAAAAGCACCCTGCAATAGCACCCCACTCTATTCAAAACTCTGCTATTCAGGTCCCATGAATAGCACTAACAAATATTGAATTGAAGTACAATAAATACAAGAATTCATTCAGTTTTGTAGGAGGCTACTTTCAGACTGCTTTAAGGATTATAAAAGGGTAACAATTTTGTGATTATTATTTTTTCTTAATAGTATTTTATTTCCATTTACATGTAACGATAGTTTTCAACATTCTTTTTTGTAAGATTTCTAGTTCCAAATTTTCCTCCCTCCCTCTCTTCCTTCTCCTCTCCCCAATAAAGTAAGCTATCTGATATAGATTACACGTGGATATTCAGGTTATTTCCACATTACTCAGGAACATTTATTTTTAATAATAAATATTTATATATTGCTGATGGCTACTGATATTCTATATATTGTACCTTTTAGCATTTATAAAGTAATTGCCATGATTTTCCTGGGCTATGATTTCATTCAGTACCTCACTTGTAACTTGATCTGCAGAATTATCTCATAGATGCAAATTATCAACTATTATGATTTTTGAATATAGAGCAAGAATTACTTAGGTGCCTCATAGTATGTCACTTTGCTAATAGAAACCAGAACCCTCAGGGAAAAGTATGATTATGTGATTATTTGGTATCTTTGATCAGTGGAGACAATAAAACTGGATATCTCAAGCTTCAGAGTAGTTATTTTTGACTGGGATTTCCCAGTTTGGCTGCCTGCACTAATGGGAAGAACCAGAGCAATGCTCACATCTCCACATTGTGTTGCATAGATGTTACTTGAGGATCGTGGTAATAAATATCTGCAGAAGAAGGCAGAATTGTGACGTAAAGTGAACTTTCAGAAGTTTCTTGGAAAATCAGTGGAAGGGCACATTGCACTAAAGCAAAAGAAGAAGGAGAAGGAGGAGGAAGGGGAGGAGAAAGAGGGAGTGGAAGAGAAGTGGAGTTTCCTTTTTACTCCCACTGGGAGTTGATAATAATGATAATAACCTAGCATCCTATTAGTATTGTTTTGTTTTTTAGGTGTAAAGGAGAGAAAATTGTGACAATATTAACAGTTAATGATTTATGCTTAAATAATTCAAGAGAAAAAAATTGAGCTGCAACATACAATCTTTTCAACAAAATCATATCCATCTAGTCATTTGTTCAACAAGAATTTGCAAAGCATTAGTTTTGTATGGGCAGTGTGGTGAGGATGCTGTAGCAATAGGGGTCCTTCACCTGTTAGATATCATTTACCCCTTCTTGTCTGATGAAGACCCTGCTCAGACTAATGCTTTATGACCTACATTCATAATTAAAGGAAATGCTAAATTTCACTTAGAAGTTAGTGAAAAATCAAGGCATTCTTTTTTTCCCTCCATCCAAGATTGCAATTGCCTTTAAACCCCAAAGGTGGGTGTACTGTGAACCTTTGGTTGCTTGGGCAGTTGTCAAGAGATGATCAGTATGATTGGAAGCTAGCCCATTTTACATTTAACTCTCCCCTCAAATTTCTTTTAATCTCCCTTATTTGACCACTTTGTTTTCATGTTCCCATGGAATTAAATTCTTATGCCATTGTCTTTAGGGTACAAGTTTTATTGTAGCTTGGGGAGGGGGTTGTAACAGGGCTTGGACAAATCTTGCCACAGATGGGAAAGTGGAAAGCCCTGATGGAGCTTTTGTTTTACTGGGAGAAAACAGTGTATGAGCATGTAAGTTATATAAACTAAAGGGAGGAAAGAGAAAAAATCAATAACTAATGGGATCAGGAAAGGCATTGGGAAGGAGTTGACTTCTGAATGGAATCTGGAAGGAAACAGAGGGAAGAATGAGAAGGAGCATGACAAGCTAACATGCTGAGACCATGGAAGAGCAGACAGATAACTTGCTGTGGCTGAAATGTTGCATTTCTATTGTTAGGTCTAAGCAAATTTAAAGAATAGTCCTTCTTGGGGATTGACACAGAAGCGCCTTTATTCCCCTTTTTCCATATCTTATTGCATTATTACTATTACCAGAACTATCTAACATAGTGGGGAGAATTGATATCTTTGCTTTATTCCTGTATTTACTAAGAAAACTTTCAGGATATTTCCATTTTTATTACATTTGCTTTGTTTTTAGAGTGATACTTTTTATGATTTTAAGAAAAAGGCTCCCTCTGCCTGTTTTGTAAAAAAAAAATTTTTAGCATGATTTGTACTTTATCAAGGCTATTCTGCATATATTTATATGATTATCCAATTTGGGATATTTTTGTTTTTAACATAATTAGTTGTGTTGATTATTTTTCTAATGTTGAAATATCTTTATTTCCATGGCATAAATTCAGCTTGGTCATAATGGATGATTTCTTGTATAAATTTCTGCAACCTTATTGGGCAGGATTTTATTGAAAATGTTTTGAATCAATATTCAATACTGAAGTCAATCTATAGTTCTCATTCTTTGCTTTATCCTTTCCTGGTTTTGATAACTGGGACTATATTTGTGTTAAAAAAAAGAGTTTGATAGAGTGCTTTTTTATTTTTGGAATTAATTTTCATAGTTTGGTATTACTTGGTCTTTAAAAGTTTGATTGACTTCTCCTGTATCATCAAACCCGTAGTACTTTTTTTTTAACTCTTTATATATGGAACCATGTGTGTAGAGGGACAGAGAAAAAGTGTTCAGACTCTTTTAAGAGTTGTCTTTTCTCCCAGTCTTAAACTAGAGGTTAGGAGATTCCTTATGTGATCAGGCCCTTTCTCCCTGCATTCTTTTCTTCACATCTTTTTTTCCTGCTCTTTTCTTTATTCCTTCCCCGTTCTACTTTCTACCAGCTCTGCTATGCAAAACCTCAGCAATCCTTCCATTGAGTCTATTACTTTACACAAATAGCCCAGTTCATATTATAATTTTAGATCTGTGTATTAAAGAAAAAAAATAAACTTTTGTCATTTGAAATCTCCAGAATTTGCTGCCATTTATAGCATCAGTGCTATAAAACTAACTGTCTCTATCATGTTGTTTTGCATGTTTCAATGGAATCACTTAACAGGGTTAGGGACAGGAGTTTATCTAGACATCATTAGAGTCATAGGATGGTATAGGATAGCTGAAAGGAACCTTAGACAACCTATGATATACCTCTGTTTATAGGTAAGGATATGTGTGTATAGTATATATCTCAGAGAGGTTAAAATGACTCAAAAACTATGCCTATATATGTGTGTGTATATGTGTATGTATGTATGTATATACACACACATACATACACATATAAAGATCTCCAAATTTGGAATATGAAGACTCATATTCTAATCCCGGCTCCAACATTTATTTGCTGTTGTGATTTGGGGGCAAACTATTTTTAGCCTATACCTGTCCAGTTCATATCCAAGGTGGGACAATGCGGATAAAGAACATAGAAATGGCTCCAATTATAGGAAGGTCTACCATGAGAATTTCAGTAATCACTCTCAAAAACTCCTAGCTTTGTGCCTTTGACTCTGGCTAGATTTCTGAGAAACTCTTCCCTCATTTCCACATTATTCTGCATGGCACCTAGATAGTTAATGTTGAGGTCTGATAGCATCTGCTCTTTGCTATGGCTGATGGGAACCTTGGTTCTTTAGAATGTATAAAAGCTTTTCACTCAGTTCTATGTGAGTAGATGTGAAAGTCTCTAGATGGAGATTAGTTGCCAACCCAGCTATGGCTACTGTTTCTGCCAAGAGCTTCTCTGCATGTTTGCCCAGGAAGGACCAGATCAATGCTGCAATCATACTTTTAGTGCTAGAAAGGTAACTTGGAGGGATCAAGTTCAACCTCCTCATTTTACATATGACAAAAAAGAGACGCAGAGCAGTTCTGTGACTTGCTAAGGGTCCCATAGCTACAAAGTGTCTAAAGTGGTCGAAGACTCAGATCTTCCTTACTCCATGACCAGTGATCTAACACACCATGCCTCCTCTCACAGCTAGTTTGTGCCAGAGACTAGACTAGAATAGACTGAGGTCAGTTCTGCTTAATGTATTAATTTCTAGAAGTCAGCGGTCTATCTTTAGGGGCTCTTTTTTTGCTTTTGGAATTCTAAGGTTGGTATCAAAGTCCTCTCTAAAATGGCTCCCATTGACCTTTCCAGTCTTATTTACCATCCTTCCTCTTCACCCACTTTCCAGGCCAGTCAAATGGGCCTACTACTCGCTCCCTGTGTACGCCTTTGTATCTCCCACATCTGTGCCTTCACACAGGTTATCACACATGACTGGAATTCAGTTCCCTCTTGCTTCCCAGTCTTAAAATCCTTAGCTTTCTTCAAAGCACAGCTTCTATGTCATCTCCTACTTTAGGCTTTTTCTGATCTCCTTAGTTGAGGGATTCTTAACCTTTTATTTTTGTCATGGATGCCTTTAGCAGTCTGGTGAAGCCTGTGGACCTTTTCTTAGAATAATGTTTTAAAAATACAATTGAATAAAATCAAAGGATGATGAAAGAAACCACTTGTATTAAAATAGAAATATGATTTATCCTCCATCTAAGTTCATGGGCCCCCTGAAATTTATCTATGAACTTCTTATGGATCTCTGGACCCACAGTTGTTTGTTATATCTCCTTTCTGAAGTTACTTTGTGTATTATTCTATATTTATGCTGAATTTGCATTATCTGTATAAACATTGCATCTTCCTATGATAAGCTACTTAAGGAAATATATTGTTCCATTTTTTTTTTATTACTAGCAAATAGCATAGGGTCTTGAATATTGTTGATCCTTAAGAAATGTTTAGTCAATTGAGTTGAGTTTAATGGAATTGCTGGCATAAGGGATGAGAGGTCCACTGGCAAATTAAGTTTTTTTCTTTTTTTTAGTGATGGCTTTTTAAAGAATTCTTTTTTTCTTGCTTCTATCTCCTATGTCATTTGGGGGATGAGTAGAGAAAGAAGAACAAATTACTTGTAATAAATATGCATTGTCAAGCAAAGCAAATTCCCTCATTGGTTACAGTTGTTCTATACCATAAATCATATTTCATCACTGGTCCTCTGGAATCATTAATGATCATTGTGTTGATCACAATTCTTATAGTTTTCAAAGTTGTTGGGACTGACATTATAATTGTATAAATTGTTCTCCTGATTCTGCTCATGTCATTTTTTTTTCCATTTTAAAAAAGTCTTCAAAATTGTTTGTTTTCATAATATTGATGTTATAGTAAATATTATTCTTCTGGTTTTGCTCACTCCACTTTGCATTAGTTCACACAAATACTTCCATGTCTCTATGGAATAATTTATTTCCTCATTTTTTACAGCACAATAGTATTTATTCACATTTTTATAATGGTTCTTTCAACCATTCCATAATTGGTTTCTAGGGTTTTTTTTCCTATCACAGAAATATCTACTATAGATATTTTTGCACATATAAATATTTTCCTTTTTCTTTGATCAGTTTGAAATATGAACTTAGTGGTGGAATAGTTGGATAAAAAGGCATGTAATGGTTTAGTAATTTTTTGTGTATAATTCCAAATTCCTTTCCAGAATGGTTATATTCATTCAGAGGTCTGCCAAATCTGTCAAAGGGACTGTTTTTTCCCCATGACCCCTCTAACATTTGTCATTTCCCCTTTTCGTCGTCTTTACCAATCTGATGGGTGTGAGGTAGAACTTGAGAACTATTTTAATTTATAGTTTTCTAAATACCAGTGACTGGGAATATATTTCCTTCCTTCCTTCCTTCCTTCCTTCCTTCCTTCCTTCCTTCCTTCCTTCCTTCCTTCCTTCCTTCCTCCCTTCCTTCCTTCCTTCTTT
>JAQQSW010020985.1:0-10748 GCA_028646575.1 Pseudocheirus occidentalis | reverse complement strand
ATTGTGGGAAGGGTCTTACAGTATGATCAATGTTCTGGGCTGGGGGGTAGGGACAAAAAGGGGAGAAAATTTGTAACTCAAAACCTTGTGGAAATGAATGATGTAACCAAGAAAATAAATTAAAATTTAAAAAAAAAGAGAAACTATATTTTGTTAAAGTTATCATAGAAAATGAATGTTAATATTGAACATATATATATTGAACACATACACATATATACACCAAATGGAATAGCATCCAAATTCTTAACAGAAAAGTTAAGTGAGTCATAGGAAGAATAGAAAATAACACTGTATCAGCTGGTGATCTCAATTTACCCCCTCTCATATCTAGATCAATATAATGACAAAATAATCAAGAAAGAAGTTTAAAATATTAGTAAAATTAGTAAAAACAGATCTCTGGAAAATATTGAATAGGAATAGAAAGGAGCATAACTATTTCTCATCTGTGCATGACACCTTCCCAAAAATGAACAAACATGAGGGCATTAAAAACATCACCAATAAATGTAGAAAAGTCAAAATACTTAATATTTCTTTTTCTGACAATAATGGAATAAAAATTGCATTCAGAAAAAAAGGTCTTTGAAGCATAGATTAAAAATTAATTGGAAACTAAATAACCTAAATCTAAAGATGATTAGGTTAAAGAACAAATCACAGAAACAGTAATTTTATTAAAGATAATGACAAGAATGAGACAACACACTAGAATTTGTGGGAGGCAGCCAAAGCAGTATTTAGGGGACATTTTATATTTCTAAATCTTATATCAATAATAAAAGAAAGAGCAAAACAATGAATTTGATATGCAGCAAAAAACTAGAAAAATAAGAAACTGAAAAATATCAATTAAATACCAAAATAGAAATCCTGAAAATCAAAGAAGAGATTAATAAAAATGAGTTTTTAAAACTTGAAATTTTTTAAAAGAAATTTTTAAAAGAAAATAAAATTGGTAGATATTTAGCTAATCTGATTATTTGAAAAAAGAAGAAAACTAAATTAACCAGTATCAAAAATGAAAAAGGTGAATTTACAACCACTGAAGAAGTCATAAAAGAAATAACTGGGAACTATTTTGCCCAACTGTATGCCAATAAAACATACTCAATGAAATGGATGAATAGTTACAAAAATAAAAACTGGACAAATTAACAAAACAGGAAATAGGATACTTACATAATCCTATCTTAGAAAAAGAAACTGAACAGACCATCAATTAGCTCCTTAAGGAAAACAAAACTCCCTAGATGAACTTATAAGTGAATTCTACCATATATTTAGGAGCAATTAATTCCAATACTATACAAGTTACTTGAAAAATTAGATATAAGAAAAGTCCTACCAAATTGCTTTTGTAACAAAATATAATCTTGATATCTAAACCAGGGAGGTTCAAAATAGATTAATAAAAGTACAGACCAATTTCCTTAATTAAATTGTTGCAAAATTTTTAAATAAAATAATAGCTAAGAGAGTACAGTAATATGTTACAAAGATCATCCATTATGTCAGGTTTAATTTATGTCAGAAATTCAGGGTTGGCTTCATATTAGGAAAACTATAAGCATAATTAAGTATATTAATAAAAAAACAACAGAAATTATATGACTATTTCAATAGATGTAGAAAATATTTTTTGACAAATATAACACCTATTTCTGTTTGTTAAAAGGTTTTTAAAAATCTTAAAAAGTACAGGAATTTAAAGTGGTAAGTAGGATCTATCTAAAACCAAGAGCAACGATTATCTGTAATGGAGATGAGCTAGAAAGAAGCCTTTCCAAACAGGATGATTTCAGAAAAACCTGGAAAGACTTACATGAAATGACACATAATAAAGTGAACAGAACCAGAATATTATACACAGTAACAGCAATATTGTTCAATGAAAACTGGGAATGACTTAGATATTCTTAGCAATACAATGATCCAAGACAATCCTAAAGGACTAATGATGAAGCGTACCATCTGCCTCCAAAGAAAGAACTGATATTCTTTGAATACAAACTGAAGTATTCTATTTTTCACTTTCTTTTGATTTTCTTTAGTCTTTTTCTACAAAATAACTAATATAGAAATGTTTTTCATAATTACACATGTATAATGTATATCTGATTGCTTGCCATCTCAGAGAGGTGGGAGGAGAGGGAAGGATAGAATTTGGAATTCAAACTTCAAAAATGTTTAAAAATTTAAAAAGGAAATGGTCCTTATAAGACCCAAACACAGAGAACATAAAGAGGATGTGCATTAGAGACGTGCAAATCAAAGGGCTATGTGAGTTCTGAGGGGAAAGAAGCATTTCCTACAAAGAAATCAGGGAGGATGCCATTCAAAAGATGAAGAGGAATTAACCAACAAGAAAAATAAAGAGATACATTCAGGAGATCAATTATAAGATTTTCCACAGTGATTTAGACATGAATTTGAATAGTATGAGTAAAGATGTGGAATGAAAATATACAAGGAGTAGTTTGTGGAACAGCATAGTTCAGTGTTTTTAGAACATGGAATTCATGTGATATAAAAGTTTAAATATAGAGTAGTAACCAATTGTGGAGCACCTAGAATACCAGGGCATGGAAATTTGAACTTCATTTGTTAGACAAGAGAAAGCCACTAAAGACTTTTGAAGAAAGCAATGTTACCACCAGGTTTGTACATGAAGTCTAGATTGGTCATTTAAAAAAAATTTTTAAGCCTTTCCAGTTAGATCAGAGGTGAAGCAAGTACATTCATTAACAACATTACTACTCAATATTGTACTAGAAATGTTTGCTATAGCAATAATACAAGAAATTGAAGAAATATATATAAGCATTTAGAAAACAAAACTATCACTCTTTGCATATGATATGATGATGTATCTGGATAACTAACTAAAAAAAATTTGAACTTCAGCAAAGCTGCAAGATAAACCCATATAAATCATGAGCATTTCTGTATGTTAGCAACAAAATCCAACAAGAAAAAAATAGAATAAGACATTCCAATTAAAGGAACTATAAATAGTATAAATACTTGGGAATCTATGTGTCAAGACTATATCAATAGTCTGAATAATCTGAAACACTTTTTATATAAACAAATTCAGATCTAAATAATTAGAAAAACATCCATTGCTCATGGGTAGGCTAAGACAATATAATGAAAATTACAATATTACCTAAATTAATTTACTTTTTCAGTGTCATATCAAGCTACCAAAGAATTACTTTATAGAGCTAGGGAAAAAAATAACAACAAATTTTATTTAGAGGGGAAAAGTTCAAGAATATGAAGAGAATTCAAGAAAAAATGGGAAGGAAGGAGACCTAACAATAATAGATCTCAAAATATACTAAGAAGTTGTAATCATCAAAATAATTTGGTACTAGGCAAGAACTAGAGAAATCAATCAGTGGAACAAATTAGGTACACAATATACAGAAGCAAATGAACACCACAACCTAGTGTTTACTGATCCAATGATCCAAGGCATTATGGCAAGAACTTACAATTTGACAAAAAACTGTTAAGAACACTGAAAAGTAGTCTGTCAGGTAATAGGCATATACCAACATATACCAACATCTCATATTGTATGTCAAAATAATCTCAAAAGGCGTACATGATTTAGACATAAAGGATGAGATCAGAAGCAAATTAGTGGAGCAAAGAAGAAATTGACTTCCAGATCTGGAAAAGTTCAAGATCTAACAAAAAGTAGAGAGGTTCATGGAAGGAGATATGAATAACTTTGATTATATAAAATTTAAAAGCTTCTGCACAACCAAAATAAATGCAGTTAAATTTAGAAAAAATCAGGGAAATGGGAAAATTATTGCAACAGATTTTGCTGATAAAGGTTTCATTTCTAAAACATATAGGGCAATAAGTCAAATTTATAAGAAGAGCCATTACCCAATTGGTAAATGGTTAAATGATATGAATAGGCAGTTTTCAGAGAGGAAGAAATCAATGATATCAGCAGCCCCATGAAAAATGCCCTGAAACACTAATCAGAGAAATGCAAATTGAAGAAACTCTAAGGTACCACCTCTCACCTCTCAAACAGGCAAAGATCACTTAAAAAAAGGAAACAGAAAGGCTAGAGAAATGTTTGAAAATGATAAACTGTACATACCCTTTAATACAGCAATATTGCTACTAGAGTTGTTTCTCAGAGAGATCAAAGAAAAAGGAAAAAAGATCCATATGTACAAAAATATTTATAGCAGGTCTTTTAATGCTGGCAAGAATTGGAAACTGATTGGAGGCTCGTCAAGTGAGGAATGGCTGAACAAGTTATCTTATATGGATGTGATAGAAAATTGTTGTGCTATAAGAAATGATAAAGGAGTTGATTTCAGAAAAACCTGGGAATATCTATATGAACAGACACAATATGTATTTAGTGGAGTCATAACAATCTACATAGTAACAACAATATTGTAAAGATAAGCAATTTTGAAAGACTGAGCAGCTGTAATCAGAACAATCATCAGTCGTGATTTGAAAGGACACATAACAAAACATACTGTCTGTCTGGAGATAGATAACTAATGGGTGCAGAGTGCAGATTGAAGCAGATTTTTCTTCTTTTTCTTCTTTCGTTTTGTTTTGGGGTAGAGGGAATATGGTTAATATAAAATTTTATTTTGCATTATATGTTTATAATGGATTTTATTTTTCCTCTTTTCTCATTGAATGGGAAAGAGGGAAAGGGGGATCAGAAAAGAGCAAATTTGGGATTAAAAAATAATTTAAAAGCTTATGTTTAAATAGCTTTTTATGACATTTGTAAATGTTTAACAAAATAAATAAAAATACAGTACATTTTTTTAAATTTCCTCATGAAAATTGAGTTTGAATTTAAGATTAAGACTGGTAATCATTGCTATACTTGTTGAATATAAGATCCTAGAGAGACATCAAAGAATTACTAATATTATCCCTTTGTGAAACATGAATCCTTCCAAAACATCCTCATAAGTAAATATTTATGGTCTCTTTGAAGACCTTCAGTTCTGGGTAAGCCATTTCTACCCCCAGGCAATCCATTCTACTTTCAGATAGTTCTGGTTATTGTAAGGTGTTTTCCTTATATAGAGTACATACATATATAATACATATATAATATGCATACTTGTGGCTCCCTGTATCAATAATGCAATATTCACAACACCCATGGTGGTTATGAATATGCTGGTATAGTTATGCATCACAAAATGTAGCAAACTCTCCACATGGAGGGCAGAACCAAGGTCTTTATTCAGAAACCAGAACACCGAGTCCCAAAACCAGAAGGACAAGTCCCAGAACCAGAAAACCAAAGTCATTATAGTGGTCATAAAGTTGATACACATGGTTAATGCAGTGAACACCCACATTCTCAAGCCTTCAATAATAGAACAGGCTCCCTCAAGCAGGGATCCCTCTCAGACTCACGATAGTTCCTCAGCCTGGTCCTTGAAAGTTCTTGGTAAAAGCTGCAAAAGGAGGATCTCAGCAAAAGGTACAGTCTTCAGGTGGTGACAGAGAAAATCTAATGGCCCTGCTGGTTCTCTTCCTTATATACAGTATAGCTCCTTCTTGTTCTGCCCCTTCCTGTTAAGGTGTTAACTACTCCCAACGAGTTAACTTGAATGAAGGAGCTAAGTGCCTTTACTAGGTGCCAATAGAAAGGAGCATGGAAGATCTTCTGATTTCATTAACATTACACTCCCATTACTTGCTTTTAGTTCTACTCTTCAAGGTCGATCAAAACATGCTTAATCACCCTTCCATTTTGGAATTCTGAATGGTATTTCTCAAACTCTCACAAACAAACTAATAGCATTTTTGATTCTATATGCAGTAAAATCAAGAGAACACCACGGAGGGCACAAGGTTTAGCATTTTGTTAGTTTATCATAACGGGCTTCTTCCCAAGGGGCTATCATTTTATGGATATGTTCCACTAGCTCTGGCCCTTTCCTGGTCAATAATAACACTATGCTGAGACACTTTACACTACTGATGTCCTTCTTCTTCTTTTTGATTAAGTTTTCTCACTTGTTCTCTAGGAAAATGCACTATTATGAACTTCTTCCTACAGCTACTGTTCCTCTGTCTTTACTTCCTTCTCCCAAATATTTAAGGTAAATATTCAAATTCTGTCCTTGGCCGTTCTATCTCTATATCATCTCACTTAGTATCATCTCTCTCTTTCATCCATTTTCAGAGCTTTTTTCATCTTTATAAACAACTTTTCAATCAACAGCTCTAGTCCTGACCTCTTTTCTGAATTCTAGACTAGGATGTCTAGAGGCAGTTAGGTGGCTCAGTGGATACAGTGCCAGGCCTGGAATCAGGAAGACTCATCTCTTCAAGTTCAAATCTGGACTCAGACATTTACTAGTTGTGTGACCCCGGGCAAGTCACTTATCCCTGTTTGCCTGAGTTTCCTCATTTGTAAAATGAGCTGGAAAAAGAAATAGCAAAATCATCCTAGTATCCTTGCCAAGAAAACTTCAAGTAGTGTGTAACAGCAAGCACCCCAGCATACCCAGGATGACTACTAGCACAGGTTCATCGATCTGCTTTACTAAAGGAAACATATATATACATATACATATATATATTCACTAAAGGAAACATATATACAAACATATTATATATATTGTATATAGATGTATATAGGGATAGATAGATAGATAGATATGTAAATATGGATGTGTGTGTGTATAGATATAACTCACTTAGTTCAAGGGGAAAAGTCAGCACACAACTTCAGAAAATACAAACAAATTATAAGCAGACAAAAAATACAAACAGAGAAAATAACACAATTCAACACATCAATAGAATGGGCTTATAGCTGTCTGACCATTACATACATACATAGTTACCAGAGAGCAAAGCACCAACATCTGGGTTTTCAGAGTTGGGGGGCTCAATGGCTATCCAGAGTCTCATCTGGCCAAATCACACAATTCTTCCCATAAGTGAGCCCCAAAGCAAAACCTCACCTCAGAGTATATATACACCCTTCTTCAGGGTCAGAGGACTTCACAACTTTTGTAATGCACTGCCTAATTAAAAAGTAACAAAAGGTGTGGGCCTTCCTGAAAAACAAGCTTCACCCCAGTCAAGACCTTCCTGTTAAGTTCCATTTGAGGCCCATTAAGGGACACGGAAGATCTTCAAATTACCATTACTATTACATGGAGTCACAAAGAATATGACATAACTGAAAAACAACTCAATAACAACATTATCTACAAAATAAAGACTGAATTCCTTAGCTTAGAATTCAAGGCCCTCTCCAGTTAGGCTCCAATCTACCATTCCAACCTTAGCTCACATTAGTTCCCTTCACTTACTATATGATCCGGCTAAACTGGATTATCTACCAACCCAAAATATGCCCTAATTCTTTGCTACCTCTATACCTTTGATTGTACTCTTCCCTACTCCTATCATGTTCTTCCCTATGTCTTTACTAATATATTATGCATCCTAAAATGTCTAGCTAAACTTCTACCCCTACCATGAAACCCATTATTCCCTTAAAAATGATTTATCTTTCATTCTACTCATATGCTAATCATATTTACTTTATGTATGTATGTACATATATGTGTACGTGTGTATACACACACATATATATGTATGTATATATGTATATACACAATATGTGTGCCTTATCTTACCTCACTAGATGGTAAGTTCCTTGGGAACATGAATTATGTCATTTTTTTTTCCTTTCTGTCTCAAGTGTTCAGAACATTATACATGGTAGTAAAGTGCTCAAGTGGATTTATGAGCTCATCAATTTGGATATTATCTCCAGAGATGCAAACTCATTCTGTACAGTTCTTGTTCATGATCTCACATAAGTTTGTCTCAGGGAGTTGTACAACATTCTGGATATATTCTTTGCTTTTTCTAGATATCTCAAAAATACCAATGCAGTATTTAGACCACATACCAGTTATCTATCATCCTAACCAAGAAAGTCAACTTTCTTTTTGATCATACATTTCTTTTTGGAAATCTTTTACTCTGTTTCTTCTCTGAAGTTCCTTATTTGTTATATGTTGTAGCCTATTAACATCTGCCCTGTAACTCTTTATTGCCCTCTCATGGTACTCACTCTTAATTACTCAGTATCTTCCCTGACTCACTATCATACAATGCCAACAAAATATTGTTATTTTTCAAAACAGCCAGTTTCAGTAGAAGTTTGGGCTCCTTAGAAGAGTTTTGCAATTTCCTGACTTTTTTGTATGTGCTAATTTGTTAAAACTTCCTATTTGTTGATGATTTGCACATAATAATGTTAACAATTTTTCTTAGGGCGGCTAGGTGGCGCAGTGAAGAAAGCACTGGCCCTGGAGTCAGGAGTACCTGAGTTCAAATCCGGCCTCAAACACTTAACACAAAAAGCTAGCCATGTGACCTTGGGCAAGTCACTTAACCCCAACTGCCCTCCAAAAAAAAAAAGAAACAAAAAAATAAATAAATTTAAAAAAAACAATTTTTCTTGAGTGAATATTTTTGCATAGACTTATTTTCTCAGAACTTCCCTATGTTTATCTCTTCATGTTTTATAAAAATCCTGAAGATCTGTTTTCATCTTTTAATTGTGGCAACCAGGCAATATATTTTGTTAGTTGATAGTGACAAATAAAAATTTTGTTATAAAGATAATATCTAATTCTTATATATTTGATTCTTGGGTGCAAAGGAAATGAATTATGTAACAAACTGTTTTTCTTCATGTCAGGATAGTGTAGTGGAAGGAACACTAGCATCCAGAAAACCAAATTTTGATTGTCAGCTCCATCGTTGATTATCTATGTGACCTAAAGAAAGTCACTTTTTTTAATCTCTCTAATTCTCAGTTTCTTCATTTCTTCATCAATCAATTGCAGTGATTACACTCACACTATCCAATGGATAGGCTCTGGAATCATGAGGACCAGAGTTCAAATCTAGTAAGAGTTCAAATCTAGACCTCCATGAAGTAACTTGATAAGCCCAGTTATAAGAGAAAGGGAGGGAGAGACTGAGAAAGAGAAAGAGAGAGGAAGGGGGTAAGGATGGTGGGAATGAGAAGGAGAGGGAGAGAAAGAGAGAAGTAGTGAGACTCTGTAAGTCCCAGGGGGGTATAAATAGGACTTATATGAGATATACAGTGGGTTTCATTCTGAAATAGCCCCAATTCATGATCCAGAGTGGTGTATTTGCTATCTGAGAAAACAGTCTTCATAGATGGTGGGAGGATACAATGAGACAATAGACTTAAGCTCCATCATAGCCAAATTTTGTATCTCTGAACAGCTGGCACAATACTATGGTCAAAAAAAGAGACTTAAAAATAATTGTTTCAGGGCAGAGCCAAGATGGCAGCGTAGAAGCAGCAAGGTTTTCGCAGCTCCACATAGCCACCTCAAATGCCCATAAAATATGACTCTAAACAAATTTTAGGGCTCCAAAACTCACAAAAATAAAGAAAACACATATCTCACTGAAGGAAGCTTGGCACAAAGGGCCCTTTGGAGCAGGCTAGGAGCCAAAACCAGCCCAGCCTGAAACTGCAGCCTGACCCCAAGGGGGTCAGGAGGAGCCACAGCTGGAGTCTTGAGGAGAGTGGATCAGCAGCAGCTGTGGCAGTTTCCAGAGTTATCAAACCAGGAGAAATAAGGACTAAGAGAAAGGTCAGTGGAATTCAGCTAAATTTGGGGGAGAGAAGTGGTCTGGCCAAACTTCCCCCAGGGCAAGGAAGCAGCAGAAGTCTAAGTAGGGGCAGAAATGGCTGCAAGTGGCAGCCACCTCCACATGGCTGCTTCAGAGCTGCTAGCCTGCAGACTGCAGGGGAGCCAAGTGATTGTTCAGAGGCCAAGTGCTCTTGTGTTGAACAACCTAGATCCAGAGCATAGTCTTGGGTGGTGGTACTGGGGTGCGTTTTCAGTGGGTCAAAGCTGGTGGGGGCTGCAGCACCTCCCCAATAGCTGTGGCAGCTGTGAAAACCCCAGCAATTTGGGATAGAGCTTTCTCCCCTGAAAGCAGAGTCCCACAGAGCTAAAAAAATCAAGCAATAAATTGATTGGCCAATATGAGTAGGAAAAGGAAGCAAAGTAAGAACAGTAACTGAACTTTAGAATCCTTTTTGGGGGACAAAAAGGATCAAAGCATGGAATGGGAGGAAGACAACACAGTCAGAACTCCCATACCAAATGCTTCTAAGAAAGATGAAGATTGCCTACAAGCCATAGATTGGCTTAAAAAAGACTTTGAAAATCAAGTAAGAGAAGTGGAGGGAAAATTGGGAAGAGAAATGAGAATGATGCAAGAAAATCATGAAAACAGAGTTAACAATCTAATTGAAGAAAATAACAACTTATAGAACAGATTAACTCAAATGGTAAAAGAGGCCAAAAAAGCCAATGAGGAGAAGAATGCCTCAAAAAGTCAAATTTGCCACATGAAAAAAGAATTTCAAAAGCATTCTGAAGAGAATAATTCCTTCAGAATTAGAGTGGAGCAAATGGAAGCAAATGACTTTCTGAGAAATCAAGATACTATTAAACAGATCCAAACAAATGAAAAATAGAAGATAATGTGAAATATCTCCTTGAAAAAAACCACTGACCTGGAAAATAGATCCAGGAGGGACAATTTAAAGATTATTGGACTGCCTGAAAGCCATGATCAAAAAAAAGAACTTAGAAAGCATCCTTCAAGAAATTCTCAAGGAAAATTGCCCTGAT
>JAQQSW010020984.1:0-10748 GCA_028646575.1 Pseudocheirus occidentalis | reverse complement strand
AGAGACAGAGAGAGAGACAGAGAGAGAGAGAGAGAGAGCGCTAGAACGCTCCTGGGGAGGGGGAGGGGAGGCGAGGGAGCAGAGATCCTTTCTGGCAAGTGCCGACCTCCTCTGGCCAGGTGAAGGGGGAGGGGAGGAGCAGATGAGAATGTAGATGGAAGTGGGGAAAGAATGATAATGGAGGGGAAGAGGGAGCAGTAATACCAAGTTCTTCATCAGCCATGATTCTCTTTTGTTCAGGAGGAACTGCTTAAGTCTACTGAAATAGCAAAAACAGAGAGGAAAGACTCTTCATTTAATGTCTAGGATGTTTGTGGGGGAGGGGAGGGGAGGGGAGGGGTAGGGCGGGAGGGGGGAGCATCCTGGATTATAGGTTTGGAGGAGGAAGGGGTCTTGGATTCAGCAGCTCTAACGTCCTTATTTTTCAGATGAAGAAACTGAGGACTTATGAAAAAGGGGAAAAGAGCCCACTATCCATGCGTTCCTTTAGGATTTGGGGTCCTTCTCCCCCACACCGCAGGCTGAGGGAGTTGAGTGTCCCTGCCTCTGAGCCGGGTGCTCTATTCACTGAACCACCTCACTGCCCCCCCCCCTTAATTATTTCCTAAATATCCTGCATACAGCTTGCCTGCACCCTTTTGTTTGCTCTTTGTGTCCTCCATTAAACTCCTTGAGGGCAGGAACTATATTCCTGGTGCTTAGCACAGTGTCTGGCACCTGAATTGACTCTAAAATGAGAAAGAGTTGGAAGTAGCAGTCTCTGCGGGTCTCTATGACTCTACAATCCTGCCAATGAAAAGCGCTACACTATTCAATGAATGAAAAATCATTTATTAGGCGCCCTCTTGGTGCCAAGCACTGGGGATACAAACAGAAAATGCAACCAGCGCCTCTTCTTAAGGAAGCTTTCATTTTGTTGGAGGTAATACACAAAAGCAAGCGCAGCATCAGGGCTGCTCACAATGCCTGGGGTTTCCTTAGATAGTGCCAGGTTCTGGTGGGCAGGTGGACTGTGTAGGCCATGAGGCCTTTGGCCTCTCAGGGGGCAGTGGTGGGGGAGATAGTGAGGTCTAACTACCTTAGAAACCTGCCAAAGATGAATTTATTGATTAAATTTATCTAATTCCAAAAAGTTTTGCTTGAAGAAAGAGAAAATCAGAAGGGACAGAAATGCACTGTGCCTTTGGAAATCTCTCTACCCCAGTCATTTTTGAGTTATAATTTATAGGCTTCAAGAACAAAGACAAAGTTAAAAGTCAACCTTAACCAGGACAAAATCTAGACAACTTTTTTGAATCACCAAACAAGCTACTCTTCATTTCATTTTTTACCTATCCTGGAGAATCATTTTCCGAAGGCCTGTCCACCTTCAGCCACTGTAAGAAGCCTTCTTTGCAGCTGGCCAAAAGTGAACTGGAGGGAAACGTCTGTTAATTCAATCAGCTTCCTTCTCTTAGTGATTACCCTTCAGGGAAGAGGCCTTCCTAGGCTGACCATGTTTTCACATGGTTGGGTGAAACCTGTGGAAACCTTCTCAGAATACAATTTTAAAATATGCCAGATTATAGAGAAAGCCAATTCTATTGAAACCTAGTTGCCCAAATATTTTTTTTCAAATTTGTCAGTGTCTACTTTTGAAACTCTTTAGGCCTTTGATAAGAATACAAAAAGATTGATATAAATATAAGAATGATATAAAAAGACATTGTTTGGAATTGAGAGTTAAAGATTGGAAGGGATTTTTCATTCAAATTGGACCAAGGACATTGGACTAAAGTACAATCCTAACATTATTTTGTAATATGAAGCCTCAAGAGGGAATAGGAGAAGGTGTGTGTTTGGGGGACTCAATATGTTTCTAGAGGGAGTTGGGCTTCATCCTTGGAAGGGATATGCTATGGATCTCATCAAGGAAGAGTCTTTCTTTTTCTTTCTTCTTCTCCTCCTCCTCTTCCTCCTCCTCCTCCCCTTCCTCCCCATCTTTGTCAATTCAGGTTAAATGATTTGCCCAGGGTCACACAACTTGTAAGTGTCTGAGGCTGCATTTGTACTTAGGTCCTCCTGATTCCAGGTCCGGTTCTCTATCCAGCTGCTCTTCTTTTGCAACCTCTCTATCAATAAGGACATTCTCTTTTATTTGCTATTTTAAAAACTATTTTAGAAATAGCACCTCTTGAAATAATGTGACTTCTGGCTCTGGGTCATCAGCCCTCAACTCTGGGCTCATACACAGTGAGTCTAGTCAATCTGCCATCTACATTTGGAGAAGCCTGGGCACAAAACTTACCTCAATTGTATTTTGAAGACTTCCCCAGATATAAAATTTCATCGTTGGGGCTATGAGCTAGAATCTAACCCAGGGGTTCTCAACCTGTGGGTTGTGACCCCTTTGGGAGTCAAATGGGGTTGCCTAAGACCATGCCTAAGACATATTTCCCATGGTCTTAGGAACCAAGACACCGTTCCTCTATCTGTCTCCAGGTGGGTCTGCCCACATGCAGATATACCCACATACTAGTATTAAAGGGTCTTGGCATCAGGAAAGTTGAGAAGCACTTCTAACCTTTTACGGGTCAGTCAGCAGAATGGAAATTGGCTTATGTGAGCCCAGTGCTTTCAGGGGGATGGACCATGGGTTATAACAATGATGAATGAACAAAAAAAGCATTTAAGTACCTACTTTGTGCTAAGAACAGAGGACAATATGGAAAATGTCCTTGTTCCTAGGGAGTGGGGAGAGACAATACATATTGAAGGGTTTGGCTGCAAGGTGAACAGAAGGGCCTGGTGGTCCCAAGGGTGAAGTTGTAGGGCAGATGACAAAGCCCAGACATGCTTGGTCTTTGTTGGTCATTTAGATAGCAAAGCACAAGAATCTGGAGGGCCCAATGACAAGGCACTTAGAAACACTCTGATACCCTCCCCCTAATCCCTTTCTTCTCAGGAGAGAACCTCTAGTCCCTAGACTAGCAGGAAGATTGGTGGGGAGGACATCCTGAGGTATCTGCCTCCCACTAGGCCAGCCAGATGCAGAGAAATGCCTCAGTAACAAACAGATCTGACATTTCTTTAGCACGGTTAGGCTCATGAAGTATCTTATACACGCATATCATCCAGTCCGTCCCTACGACAGCTCTGCAAGGTGGACAATGCAGGTTACCATTTTATAGGTGAAATCGAAGGCTTGCCTGGTAAACGTCAAAGTCTGGACTCGAGCCTTGATGCCTTTGGGTCCTCCCTGGTCTCCTCGCCTCAGGCCAGGGCCCTGAATGAAGCAGGCCCTCAGGAAATATTTGTGGAAAAAACGGAACAAGTGAATGAATGACTCCAGTGCTGAATGAATAGGATGCTCTGTGGGCTTCCTTCTCACCCACCTGTATCTGCATCCCTCAGTTGCCATAGCAACAAAATAACAAACCATGCGGCTGCGGGAGAATCAGGCTCCAGAGACCTTGACTGGGAAGACTGACGGAAGGCCTCCCCCATGCCGGCTTCAAGCCTTGTCTCTTTGCAGGGCTCACTGCTGCCTGGTGCTGGGGCTCTGCAGGGACTGAGGGGCTTACCGAAGCTACATCCATGCCAGCTGGAGAAGGCTCCCCAGAGCCTCCCAATTGCAGTAAAAAACAACCTTGTTTGTGAGGGAGGCAGTGAGTCATGGACACCTCCCAGCACCCAGGCAGTGTAAACAATGAGAGAGGACGTGCAAGAAGAGGAAGCACCACCCCCCTTACCCCCACCCCACCCCCACCCAGGCTGGGCTGCCATCTTGGCCTAGGTCTAGGATGATGCCACAGGGGCAGAGAGGACACTTTAGAGATTGTCTAGAACATCACAGGGAGGGATGGGGGGGGGCAAGAAGGCTTAGCCCCCACTTTACTGATGAGGAAACTAAGGCTCAGGACCTACAAGCATAGGGAAGGCTATTAAGTAGAAGAGAATCATCCAGTGCCAGATCTGGGAGGGAGTTTAGAACAGGGAATGTCTGAGCTGGGAGGGGCCTTAGAACTGGAATGTTGGAGTGAGGTTGTTAGAGCTGGAAGGTCACTTAGAGATGGATAGAACTCCCAAGCAAGGTGTTCCATATTCTCTAGAGGATGTGAGGATGGTCAGATAAATGAAGCCACATCATCATCGTCACCACAACTACCATCCAAGAAAAGGTGATGAGGGATGGGCCTCCTGTCTTCTTCCTTGGGTCAGTGCTCGTCTGGTCAGTTGTCGGCAAAGGCATCGACAAGCTGGGAGATGGCTAGAGACCAGGATGGGGCAGTGATGGAGAACACGTCACACGAGGATCAGCTGAAGGAAACGGGGAGCATTTTAGGGAGATAAGACTGTTTGGCTGGGCCCTGTGGTGGATAGAGTGGTGGGCTTAAGGTGCAGAGAGGCAAATATTGGCTAGTTCTGGAGACAAGTTCCTGGCCAGCCAGGCCTGAGGATGTGCTGTGTGGCTCAAATGGAGGTAAGATAAGTAGTATTTAGTCTGAACCCTGAGAGTAACAAAAGCTGCTGTGAGAGGTGGGCAGTCCATCACAAGAGGCCTCCTTGGAGAGCCCCCCTTGTCTACTTTTCAGGTGATGTAGGAGATTCTTTCAGGTCCTGGGATGCACCAGATACCTCTTTTCTAGCTTATGAAGTTTGATGACATTTGTGAAGCATTTGACTATTTCCCAAAAAAACAGCCAATTTTCTAGTGAAAAGAACCTGGAGCCAGGAAAAACTGGGTTCACATCCCAAACCCTAACACTTACTATCTGTAGGACAATGGACAAATCAATTCACCTGAGACTCAGTTTCCTCATCTGTAAGTTGGGCATGACGGTGTTTATGACTCACAGGCTTGTTGTGGGACTCCAGAGAACGTTTGCAAAGTGCTCTACAAACTTTTAAGGGTTGGGGTGACTAGGTAGCGCAGTGCATAGAGCACCGGCCCTGGAGTCAGGAGTATCTGAGTTCAAATCTGGCTTCAGACACTTAACACAAAAAACTAGCCCTGTGACCTTGGGCAAGTCACTTACCCCCAACTGCCCTCCAAAAACAAACAACAACAAAAAAAGAAACTTTAAGGGTCAGAATTTTGTTTTCTTTTTGACTTGAACCTTTCATTTCATCTGGATGTGGGAACTCCCTGTGTAGAAACTGCCTCCATTGATATAAGAGTTAGCAACTTGGTAAGCCCCCCTAGTTAGCAGTTAGATACCCTCTGGTCACCAAAGCCCCTAGTGCTGTGGGTCTGAAGTTCACCTCAAATACTTACTAGCTGTGTGACCCTGGGAAAGTCACTTGTTTGCCTCAGTGTCCTTAACTATAAAAGGGTAATAATAGCTCCTACGTCCTAGGGTTGTTGTGAGGCTCAAAGGAGGTAAATATAGATAAAGTTCTTTGAAAATCTTAAAAGAATGCCAGTTATCATCATTATTTTCTATTTCTATTTATTCTGCATATTTACGCATGTATCTTCCCTGCCAATAGAACATAAGCTCTCTCTAAGAGGGGAGAATGTCTCAGTCTTGATCTTTGCCCAGCACAGTGCCTGCCACCAAGGAGTCAGATTTGTTGATTGTCTCTTAATTTTTTTCAGTACATATTTATCACCTAACCTCTTGACCTCAGTCTCCTCATCTGTAAAATGGACACTGCATCTCCCTCCCAGGGTTGTTGTGAGGATGAAATGAGACTCCATTTGTAATGAACTTTGCAAACCTCTGAGCACTAAATAAACGTTGTTGTTTTTGTAGCCATAGTGAGTAGCATATAGCCCGGGCTTAATAAATACTGGTTGATTGTATAGTCTTAAGAGAGTTACCTAGAGCATCAAGAGGTCAGCTGGGAAATGAAAGGAGGTTCTTTCTCCTTCAGGAAGAGTTTTTTTGGTTGTTTTTCAGCAAGGCCTCAGCCGGGGGGAAGAGACCACCACAATACCTGGGTGCCGACGTCCCACAGTTCCCTGCCCAGGATTTTGACAACTCTCCTGCCATATTCCAGGTTTCTTCTAAAGGGTCTCATTTGTTGACACGCAGACAAACATACACGGGTAAGAGTCAAATGTGGGGGCCATACCCCAGCTCACTCTCTCTTTGGCTTGTCTGGCATCCACTTCTACTCCAAAGGACTCCCCAAGGAAGGCAAACTAACTTCCAGTGGTGAGCAAAGCAAGCTGCTGATGTACCAGTGAATGCCATCTTCTTTCCAAAGATCCAAAGAGATACCCCACCTCTAGGCACAAGGGCTCAGCTTCCACCCAGAAGAAGGTATTCCAGTGACCATGGGACAGGCACCCTTCCCCCACAACAGAGCTGCTCGGTCTGGGTAACTCACGGAAGTAACAGAGGACAAAGTTCAGATCTTTTCTCTCCCCCAAACACAACACTGTGGATCAGAGTCCCCAGTTGCTCTTCTAGTTCTGGGGACCATCTCTCTCCAAGGGGCTGGCTTTGCCGACACCCTCCATTTCTCTCTCCAATTTGAGGTGAAGGCTGCTTGCTGCAGTCCAAGAATGCCCCAACTCTCTCTGGAAGCCTGGATCCTAGGATCTTGATCCCTAGAAATATCAGGGCTGGGAGATCAGGCACTAAGCCCGCAAAGGACCACATATCTTGTGCTCCCACAGATTTCATTAGCATCTGCATGCTGACAATTTTCACTTGCACAGATCCTATCCCAAACTCTCTGCTGACCTCCAATTTTACATCTCCAACTGCCTCTCAGACCTCTTGGACTAGATGTCTAATAGACATCTTAAACTCAGCAAGTTCAGAACACAACTGACTTTCTTTCCCCCTCCACGCTCCTTTCCTCTGCTCCTGGGGTGGCTGGCTATGGCACTGGATGGAGTGCTGGGCCTAAAGTCAGGAATCTGGCCTCAAGACGCTTCCCACCTGTGTGACCCTGGGCAAGTCACACACTTAATGGCCGGCCCCAGTTTTTCTCATCTCTAAAGGGAGCTGCAGGAGGAAATGGCAAACTGATCCAGACTCTCCACCAAGAAAACCCCAAATGGGGCCCTGTGGAGTCAGATAGGACTGAAGCGGCTCAACAAATGGGGAGGGAACCGCAGCCCAGGACCCAGATCTGCTTTTTCTCTATGGTTCTAGCCCGAACTCCAAAATGGGAGAAAGGTCACAAAGGCAGAGTCTCCTGGGTAGGAGACTTTTGGGTAGTTGAGCAGTTGGGTAGGCAACTCAAACCTCTGAGACCCATACTTGGCAGATGTTTAGATATGGGAGGGGGCAAGAGAGAACAAAGAGGGGTGACTAGGTGGCACAGTCAACAGAGCACTGTCCCTGGAGTCAGGAGGACCTGAGTTCAAATCTGGCCTCAGACATTTAACACTTACTAGCCATGTGACCTTGGGCAAGTCACTTAACCCCACTGCCCTGCCTTCCCCTTTCCAAAAAGAAAAAGAGAGAACACGGAGTTGAAGGGTCCTCCTCATCCAGTCACCCCTCTTGGTGGCTAGAACAATGGTGGCTGTGGTCTGGACAGAAATAAGGAAGTTAGGAGGAGGGGTGGGTTTTGGGGAAAGAGAATGGTTTGGACTTGTTTGAGCTGAGAGGCCTAGGTGTAAATGTCCAGATGGAGTGGGAGTGTCATGTATGCAGACATGCTAGATGAATTCATAAGAACTTATGAAGTCACCAAGAGAGTGTAAAAAGCGGGGAAGACTCAGGATACTGAGCATGGGAGTACACCCAATGACAGGGGGTGTGGTGTGGATGAAGAACCTGCCAAGTTAACAGAAGAACTGATGGGATAGTGAGGAAGAGGAATGTGGACTGAGAGGGGCCAAGGGATGCAAGGGAGGAACAGGCCGGTCACCAGGACATTCATCTGTAAGCCCACTCAGCCTCTGCCTAGTAATGCTCAATCGAGGCACAAACCACAGAATTCCATGTTCATACCAATCCAACAGCCTTAATACACTTCAAAGATTTTAATTCAGAATGATGGTTTTCTAGTCTGGGAAGAGAAGCTCCTTGCATCCTTGAGTTACACATATGAGAGGCTGGCAGTTCCTTGGATCCAACAGGGCTTTATTTCACACAGAATACAATATGGAGGCAGTAAGACCCAACTCAAGAGACGCTGCACACAAGACCGAAGACTGGCTTTAACTCATGTATAATTAATTAGGCAACAGGACAGCAAGTCATCAAGTAGCAAACAAAAGTGAGCATCTTGAGGAAGAAGGTGCTGTTTCTAATGCCCATACCTGAAAAATCAAAGGAAGAACATTATCTCCACAGCAACATCCTTTGGAACACAACAGCAGTTAACACCTTAGCTCACAAGTATACATGGCCTGCTGCCAGGGCCAGGTCTTCTCTGGGACCCCTCCTTTTTTGGCCCTTCTCTGTCACTTCCTGGTACTTGTCCTCCTCCTCCCCAATTACCTATCAGAGGATGGCCATTTCTACAGGGGACACAAGGGACCTTCCTGGATCTGAGGAAAGGCTGGCTTTTCCAGCTCTGGTTCAGCTTTGCACTCAGCCTTCTCCCCTTTAGAAGCAGCCCCCAACTGAGGGCAGACAGTCATAGATCGTTCAATTCAATCAAACAATCATTTCTTCTTTTTTTTTTTGGAGGGCAATTGAGGTTAAGCGACTTGCCCAAGGTCACACGACTAGTTTTGTGTTAAGTGTCTGAGGCTGGATTTGAATCAGGTCCTCCTGACTCCAGGGCCAATGAAAAAGCATTATTTTCATTTTGTTAATGTTTCATAAACTGTTATTTTGAGAACATAAAACATATTAAGAGGTTACATTTATCAACTTTCACATTTATCAACTTATAAGAAAGCTAAATGGACAGTTGGATATGCTTTTAAATTTTTTTTTAAATTTAAATTTAAAATTTAAATTAAAAATTAAAAAATCACGGTGCCACCTAGCCTCCCCAATCATTTCTTAAGCATCTGTACATATATTCCATGAGCATGTTGAGCCTTAGGAATACGAACGCACAAAAACACAAAACCTTCAAGATACTTAAATTCTAGTCCTGATAAACAACACAGGCCAAGTCAACACAGAAGGCACTGGAGAATGGGGGTGGTGGCCTTCACCTGAGTCTAGAATGGAACTCTGGCTTCAGTCTGAGGGAAAGGGGGCACAGGGTGAGGGGACATGTTGTGCCCGGGAACCAGCAGGACACTTTGGATAGAATGTAGAACAGGGTGTGAAGGGAAGTCTAGGAGATATGGTGAGAAAGAACAGTCAGCTTAAACGCACAAGAGAAAAATGTGTATTTTGTCTTAGAGCCACAGGACCTGGCTCCATCATGTTTGGGGAATATCAATTAGGCAGTGAGTAGAGAATGGACAGGAGAGGTAAGACTACTTAGGTAATAGTACAGCCATAGTCCAGAGGGCAGGGCCTACCCTGGGGCAGCTGCCATGAGAGTGAAGAGGAAGAACACGAGAGATGGTGGGGAGGGAGGATTAGCAAGACTTGGCAACTGATTAACCAAAGGGGACAAGGGAGAGGGAAGAGCTGAGGGCAGCTGGGAGGTTTTAAAAACCTGCTTGACTGGAAGGATGGACCCACGTGGAGTGTGGGATGCCCAGGAGGGCCCCATGGGCAGCTGGTAGGGACAGAAAGCCTAGAGCTTGGGGGAGGACTGGAAAGCTCTGGGGGGCATCTGCAAGGTCCTTAAAGAACATTGACTTTAATCCCCTCTTTTCACAGACCGGACAGTGAATCACCTTGGGACTCAGGTCACAAAGTAAGTAGGTGGAAGAGCTGGGACCAGAATGTTAGTCTCCACTCTCCTGATTCTGCAGCTGGCCTTATTTTTTCTTAGGGAAATTTGGGAGAAAGGTTGATCCTACGAAGTGTAGGGCAAGCCCACTTTCTGTCCTTCAGCCTCCAAATCTATCCTGGGGCCTCCCTAAACCATAGGTTAAGCACAGGTTTTGGTTCACCCCACCCAGGGGACTGTGGCGAGACCGTGCACATTCCCTCTTGTCCTGGGGCTTCCTCAAGCCCAAGATGTATGGCCAAACAGGGTCTATGCCAACCCAAGTGCTTGTCTCTCTGGCATCCTTATCTTCAGTCCTGACCCAGCCCGCCTTCATCTCCTATGTTCCAATAATGAAGCCAGTCTATATACAGTAACCTAAGGATTAATACGCAGGTATCTTAGTAAAAATCAGCCTTTGGGGTTCATGCTCCAGGACGACGTCTTGAACTAGATCTTTCCAGTACTCACTGTAACCAGCTTCTTGGAAAGGCACCAAAACAAGGGCCATGTGACACCCAATTCTATTATGGAAGGCTCTGGCAGGTTTTTAGTAAAAGAATACCCCAAATTGTCAAATTAATGATCAGATAATGCAGCACTCAATGTTAGGTCTTCCTAACATTGCTTTCAATCTGGTTTTGATAAATCTGCTTAGAGGACTGGAATCCTAACTTCCGGAATAGAAATGGACCTTTGAGAACATCTAATTTATTTTGTTTTATTTTTTTTTATTCTTCCATTCATTATTCATTAGGTAATAGGCATAGACTGAATGGTTACAAATTGCATGACTTTATATGGCACACTTCATTAACTGGCCATAAAAATATGAAATATACATTTTTCAAATTAGAGTGTCTCTAGGTATTCAAAGAAAAGTCACTAAATGTATACAAGCAAACATCAGAATACCATCCACACCTGTTTTTACCAGGGTAGTGAAGGGCTTGAAGTCCTGACTCCTATACCACCTAGCTATGTTATGCTGACCTTTTATCTCTATGGTC